>CM021106.1:47235078-47512024 GCA_007115665.2 Sequoiadendron giganteum
ATCTTGTTATCATTCCCTAGGTGGTTGGTTAGGGTTTCTTGTTGTCACATGAAGTGTGATTTGAACACTTGGCAACATCCTTTGCATTTTAGGTTTAGCACTTGCCTGTATAATTAGGCATATGTACTCTTTATAAATCATCTGATAGATCATAATAGAATCTTTATTTGAATGCCATTATCATACTTTCTTTATGGTTGAATATTTCTTCCTAGCAAAGGTCCTCCATTGAAGATTGCAGCTTCATCAAGGACACCTGTGCATCCATCATTCCAACATGGTATCAGAGCTATTCCAGTGAAGGTTCATCCTAGGATTGAGAAAGTTTGGCTAGTGAGATTCTTTGCAGGTGTAAGGGTTTTCTTTGCAGGCTAGTTGGCTCCACCTGGGGACCAAGCTGATTTGTGGAGTAGATTGAGTCAGATCTGAGCTCACCATTGTCTTCAAAAGGCCTCAAAACCCTAGGATTGCCTGCCGATTTGTCCAATTTGGACATATTTCATCCGGGAGCCATTTGAGGTAATTAGGGTTTTTTGCATTATGTACGATCCATACAGTTTTTGCAGAAATAAAATTTCCCCTTTCAGTCCTCCATCATGGCAATTTTTTTTAAGTCATTGGGCATTTCTCATTTCAAAAAACAAGCATCTTTTTATATAGTTTTGGCAAAAATTTATTCTGCGGGCGATTGGTATTTTATTACATAGTTGGCATAAATATTTTTTTTGGGAGGCTATAGTTTTGGCTTTGGTCAACATTTATATTAATCTGTAGATCGACCAGTCACATCACCCGACATCACCCGACCGTCCCATCGCCTCCAATGTCACTGCTCCTACCAACCGCACCCTACCGCCAGTGTGTTTCCCGGCCCATCTACTAGCACTCCCAACCACCGCTCGTCGAAGCCTTTTTGGCTCCCCGCCGATGCTATTGTCCGCCCAACCCCGGTCACCTGGAGATCTGAGGGCTCCACTTTGTTCCCAGCGGTGCCGCCCCAACACCGCCTACTCCACGCGGTGGCGGTTGTTTATTTTTTTGCAGCTATTAAGCCCGCGGTCACATCAACGACCAAGGGCTTCATCTTTTTTCCCTCCCACGTGCTTATTTTTTGCACCTATTTAGACTGTAGGCCCTAATAGGGCAGATTTTTTCAAATTGCCATATCTTTGCGCCACGGTGTCAAAATTCGACAAACGAGATATCGTCGAAAAGAGAATTTGGTCTACTTTCCAGTGGTGCAATCTGTTTTGTAGATTTTTTTGTTAGAATATTCTACAGTCAACTAAAGTCAAAACCTTAGTTTGGACATAAAGGCTCATATATTTACAAACGTTGATCGAAATTCAGTAATCCCAATGGCATTAGGAAGGTAATTCAGAGCTCTTTTCATCCATCCATTCACTTTGACCAGTTTCAGCTCCAGGTACTCTTGCATTGGTTTTGTTAAATTTGGTGCATTTGTTCAATAACTTGGATATTCTGAAGCTTGGGAAAAAGATTTTTATTTTGGGTGACATCACTTCAGTTGCATATCACTATCATTGTCTTTGTAATCTTGGAGATCATTCATAGTTTATTATTGGGTTTTAATTTCATCTTGCTTTGATCATGTTGAAATGGGGAAACTACAAACAATGGAGAAATGGTATCATCACACATCTCCGATGGCTTCTTTTGTTGCCACATTTGTATAATCTTGTTCCCCCTCTTGG
Organism: Sequoiadendron giganteum; assembly: GCA_007115665.2. Lineage (NCBI taxonomy): Eukaryota > Viridiplantae > Streptophyta > Pinopsida > Cupressales > Cupressaceae > Sequoiadendron > Sequoiadendron giganteum. The sequence goes on from CM021106.1 coordinate 47,236,794, forward strand.
TACTGATAGTAAGAAATTTTCTTGGAATTTCAAAAGGGATCGTGTCTTAGGAGTCATTGCAATGCATACTGATGTTTCCACCTTGAAAAGTGTTGATCATTGTGATTGCCCTCTCACTCTTTGGACTAAAATTTGGGAGATACATGGAGATCATGACTTTCAGCCATTCCCAGATGATCCTATTTTAGATTGTCTTGTGCCTCTTCATCTTCCAGATAGGATACCCTATGCTGCAGATACTATGCGGGAGTTTGAATATTTGGAATACTTTGAATCTTCAAATGAGGATGAAGAGGGTTCTTCTGATGCTCCTGCTTCTCCATCAGAGACAGTTGATCTACCTTCACCTTTAGTGATTCCATGTGTAGAGTCATTGATTGAGGCTCCTATCATTCCTATTCAACAAGAATATTCTCATGGTAGTGATTCATTGAGCACGTCCAATGATTCATTACAATCAGTATCACATTGTCTTCTTGAATGGGATTCCTATCTATCAAACATTGCATACTTGTTTGTGGAGTCTCACATTTCAGATTTGGAGGACATATTTGAGGGGATATCTCTCATGTTTGATGGCAACCATTGCACTCCTGTTGTCAAACCATTATTGTCTTTGGATCTTGTTCATCATGTTATACATCCTTCCTTCCTTCAATTCCTATCCAGAATGGGAAGCTACCCTGCACCTCTACATGGTTTTGTTTCTTCTGAAAGGGAGACAAGTTGTTTGTCAACATTGGATCATATTTTGTCTACATACACTTACCTTTTTTGCAAGTGATCACATATTTTGGGGGGGCTATTTAGTCTCTCTATTTCCATCCTATGGGGGGGATTTTGATTATATTGTATCCATGTGATGATTGTTGTCCTTGGGGGGGGATAATGTTGAGTCCTCCAATAATCACCTTTTTGCTTTTTCTCCCCTTTTTTTGGAGAAGGGTTTTCGTTCCACTGGGTTTTCCCCTTTTCTCCGTTTGTGGGAGATAGTTGCATTTTTATCTTTTGTACATGGGTACCTAAAAATGGCCATCAGCTGAGACGCATCATCATCTTGCATAATCATTGCATTTTTCATTTCCTCCCTAGGTTGCACTTATGGGGGGGGGGGGTGTTAGTGTAATTAATTATTTATTACACTAGCATAAGTTAACTTAGGTATTAATCATATTAGTCCTAGGTTGCATTTAGTCATTTAATAAAGTTGTTGAGATAAGATTCCCTTCTAGAAGATGAGTTGTCTTTTCTAGAACTTATCTTGATCTTTTTATCATTCCCTAGGTAGCTGGTTAGGGTTTCTTGTTGTCACATTAAGTGTGATTTGAACACTTGTCAACATCCTTTACATTTTAGGTTTAGCACTTGCCTATATAATCAGGCATATGTACTCTTTGTAGATCATCTGATAGATCATAATAGAATCTTTATTTGAATGCCATTATCATACTTTCTTTGTGGTTGAATATTTCTTCCTATCAAAGGTCCTCCATTGAAGATTGCAACTTCATCAAGGACACCTATGCATCCATCATTCCAACATGAAACACATAAAATACCCGAAAATAACAAAAAAAATATAATTTTTTCATTAATCTCCACACCCCAAAATCACTTCCCCACCTTCCTCAAATATTTTGAGGCTACATAATGATTTAAGTAACCAAAAAAACCTCCTAAAACTGTCCCTACAACTACTTGCCTCTTGGTATTCCATGATTTTGAATTTCTTTTGCATTCTTACAAAATTGTCTTGACAACATTTTGTCAATTTTTACGACCTTAGAATTTTATGCCCAAATGAATTTAAAGAAACTATGTAGACCCCAAAACAAGTTTAATATGGCCATATAGGCCTTATGAAAACATTAGAACAACATTTTTTAAATCATAACTTGAAGTTTCCTCTTGGAGGCATGTTCTTCCAAGGGTGCTCCTACACCAAGTCAAAAGTTGATATTTTGTTTTGTTTGGGTTGTTTGCATGTAATAAGGTATTCAAAGACCATTTCATGTTTGGTTGGGTCTATTTTGAGTCTTAGGGGTGGGTTAGTGTGAAAATGCAAAATATTGTCAAAGTTGCACAATGTTGTAAAAGCAACTTTTTCATTTTGTTGTTAAAGGTAGGCCTAATGATGTTTGTTAAGTTTGTAATTTGAAAACTGGTTGAGAACCATTGGGAATAGGTTGGTGAATGTTTAAGAGGCCTTGTGTGTTCAAAGGAAAGTTTGGTTGATGACATTTTGGAAGATTGAAGCAATTAAAACTCTGTTTTCTACATTTTTTAATGTCATTTTGCTGCTACACTGACTTGTACGGATTTGTACAATCTTCCCATGGCATAAATTTAATTGGGATTGATAGAGAATTGAATCTTTTTTTTTTCACTTGGTTTCATTCATTTTCATCAAGATTTGAGCAAGTTAGAGTCATTTCTTCTCGTATTGGTCTAAACCCTAAGTAGGGTAACTAGGAAGAAAGAAAAAAGTAAATCTTTCCATTCTACTAATAGAAACTCCCAAAACTTAGTGGAATAGATTGTGTGGGGTTGTTATTTGGTTTCAAAAACTTGCAAAGGTAGAGAATGGGATTTGGCATGTGTGGAGTTGCTGCACAGGCCTAATATCTTCATGTATTAGGCCTAGGAACCCTAGAGACTTAGGGTATTTATTGAAAAGCTTTTGGAGATTGATCCACCTAATAGAAATTGATGATTCAGGTCATGTATAACATGTTGAGAGTTTTGGAACTGGTTTTGGAACAATTTGAAGCCTTGAACCCATTTGGAACATGCCTAATTGCCAATTAGGCCTAGTTGTTATAAGAGGACTATCAATTTTTGAAGCATAATGTACAAAGTACCCTACCCTGGTTTTGAGATATGTTGAATAATGGCCAAATGAGTATCTGAAACAAGTTTTCTTTCTTGGAGATCAGTTTTGGTTGGGAAGATATGCCAAAAAAATCATTTTTTAAAGGCTGCAAGGAAGAACAAGGGTTCATGAAGGAAAACCCACATTTGGATGAATAAAGGCCATTGAAAGTGGTTGTCTAAGGTTGGTTTGAGTTTGATTACCCATTTATCTACATCAAATTGATATCAGAGCGTAGGTTGGTTTGAAGAGGGAAAGGTTGAAGTGAAGAGAAGCAAGAATGCCTCCAAAAGGGAATCCAGTCGCTAGAGAGGTGAATGAAATGAAGGAGAAAAATTGAAGAGAGATGAGACAAATGCGGGAGTTGACAGAAGCCCTTCAAGCCAGACTTGATGTAGTTGAAAGAAGTCAGAAAAGAGGAATGGTCACATGAGACTTGAGTGACCAAGAAGAAGAAGGGGAAGAGAAAAGTTCCCAAACAGGCTCTGAGGAAGAGATGGATCTTGAAGACTTGAGGATGGCAAGGCTATTGAAGGTAATAAAGGGAGAAGGCTCCAAGATCAAGATGGATTTACCCATGTATGGAGGAAAGTTGGATAGTGAAGAACTCCTAGATTGGATAGGAGCATTGGATAACTATTTTGAATATGAAGATGTGACAAAAGAGCAAAGGGTGAAGTTGGCCAAGACAAAGTTGAAGGTCCATGCCTTACTTTGGTGGGATTATATACAAGATGAAAGAAGAAAGAAGAGAAAGTCTAAAATCACATCTTGGGATAGGATGGTTGCTAAACTCAAGGGAAAATTCCTCCCTGGTGACTATAACATTCAGTTATTTAGAAGGCTTCAAAACCTTAAGAAAAAGGATATGGATGTGCAAACCTATACAAAGAAGTTTACAAATTGAGCATAAGGGCATGCCACGTAGAAGATGATGTTGAAAAAGTGGCAAGATACATTAATGGGTTGACATACAACCTTCAAGATGAATTAAGCCTCACTAATCCAAGAACGATGGAAGAATGTTATCAATTGGCTATCAAGACTGAAGATAAGTTGAGAAGAAGGAAAGAAAAGAAAAGCAGGGGTAGAGGAAGAAATTCTACGAGAAAAGGGACGTTTGCTGGTAGGGGTAGTCCCAAAGATCACACGGATAATAAATCAACAATCAAGAGAAAAGTTTATTCTCAAGGGGCAACTTTAGAGGGAGAAGACCCAATAACAGGGGCAAATTTGGAGGCCAAATAGGAGGTTCAAGTGGCTTTACAGGAAAATTTTATAAGTGCAATAAATTTGCAGGGCATCAAGCATGGAAATGCACTGAAAATCAATCCACTACTTCATTTGGAAGAGAAAGAACAAATCATTTTGTGCAAGGAGAGAACAATGAGAGTGTGAATTCTCCATCACATAATGCTAATCCAAAAGTCGGTGAGTCTGTCATGGTGAGGAGGACTTTGATCAAAGTACCAATGGAGAAAGAGCCACCATAGAGGAAGTCTCTTTCTAGAACCACATGTAAGTGTCTAGGTAAATGTTACAAAGTTGTAATTGATTCAAGTAGCACTGAAAATTTGGTTTGTGTAGAAATGGTAGAAAAGCTTAAGTTGAAGAGAATTCTTCATGCCACTCCATATGTTAGAAGATTAATCTTTACTTGGTAAAGGTTATTCTTTAAATTTAATTTGTTATTAACTTGTAGGAATATTCCAAAGGAATCCCTACAAGTCTTTTGTCTTTTTGTCATCTAACACATGTGTGAGGATGACTTATTTTTTAATTCTTTTATTAAGGAATATTTGTAACCACCTCCTTAAGAGGTGACACTTAGCACACACATAAATGAATGGTGGCATCCATTGAGTTGGGAGTTACATTCTAACTCCTCCTTCTCACCTCTACTTATCGAGGTGCCTCTCCTCTCATTCTTTAAGACTCAAGCAAGCAAACCGAAGGCTGAAACTGTCTCTCTCTCTTTGTATTATTATTTAGGCATTTTTCCTCCATTCATAATATTGGGGATTTTTCTTGTTTTCCCCCTTAACAAATTCTCGTGTCTCTCTTGATTTGGTGGTGCTTGGTTTGGCTACTTCAATCTATTTGGTAATCTCTTTCCTTCAAACAATTGCTCATTCATTAGTACTTCTCATTGCTCTTTTATATTTCCTTTCATGGTATTAGAGCTTGGTATTACTAATTTGTTGTGAGTTACATTGTTGAAGGTTTACCAGATTTATAAAACACACCATTGGAGACATTGAGAAGAGCCAAAAGTTTAATCTTGTTTCTTGTTTAATAATATATATTTTTACTAACCCTTGCACAGGATTTTTAAAGATCTTTAAGTATTTTTGTTTTCAAATTTCAAATCTATTTAATTTGCATGCATGTTTAATTTTTTTTGCAAATTCTTTAAAACTCTCAAATAAAGGGTTATATTCCATTAAAAAAAATTCCTTTATTTATGCATGTTACTATTTACATGTAAATTTTTTTTTTTAAGGCTCTAAACCTAGTTTAGAATTTTTTATTCAAAATTAAAAAAAAAAATTATTTTCTTCTACAAATTATAAAAAACTTTTAAAAAAAATATATAATATCTATTTTGTTAAAAAATCTCAATTTTATTTTTCTTTATAAATTTTTTAGAAAACCCTATAAAGATTTATCTTATTTTTCAATTTTCAATTCAAAATTTGTTTATTTCTACAATTTAAACTAATCTATACATTAAACTTGTAAAAAATTCAGCTCTATCTATTTAAATTTAAAGGCCCGATCAATTTTTTTTATTCAATAATAATAAGTTTTAGATTTAGCTAGTTAAAAGTTTGTTACTTTCTCATGTACTTTAATATAAAGATATAAATACAATTTATTTTTTAAAAGATTCGTATTTTTTAATAAATCTTCTTAAAGCTTTTTCACAAGCTTAAAATCTGCACTATATTTTAAGGGTCTTAATCTTCTTTGTTTAGTATAAGTTTTTAATATTTTTTTTTAATGAAATTTTAAATAACTATTATTTTATTTTCAAAATTAATATTATTAATTTTAATTTCATATTATCTAATTATTTAATATTATTAATTTAATTTCAACTTTACTATATTTAATTTAATTTTCTACTTAAATCAATCAAATAGTTTTTTAATCTAATATATGTTATAATTATTATATATATTTTTTTAGATTAATTATTTTGCAAAATTAAGGTATTTAATTTTTATTTTTTTAAGAAGTTTTTTTAAGATTTAAATCAACCAAGAGGGATTTTTTTTAAAGAAAATATTTACAATAGTTATTATTTTTTTCACAAAGTTGTGAATTTTTTTATTTCAATCATGTCAATTTTGATTCTTGAAATTAAATTAACTAGTTCTAACCATCATTCTTGGAAAAATCATATTTCCTTTATTTTTTATTTTAAACATCTTTTAGATGTTGCTACAGATCCCAAGATGAAATTGAAAAATAGAATCTTAAAAATGAGGAAGCCCTTGGCTTCATGGGTATCTCCATGTCACCCAAACTTTATGTTCACATTGAGACATGTACAATTGCCTATGAAGCATGAGACAAACTCAAAACCATTTATGATAGTTCAAATGAATCAAGAAAAATTCAAATTCAAGATTAGCTTGAAGATTTGAGGTATTATGATTTTAAATCTATTGATGATTTTTTTTATTAAAATTTGATGCTTTAAATAGTCAATTGCAAGGTTTAGGAGTAAAATTAGAAGATATTAGATTAATTCATCTTATTCTTAAAAAATGTTTTCCTACACAATTTCAACAATTTATTACTAATATTCATGTTCAATTAGTTATTCCTTCTTTAGCTACTCAATTAACTTATGATATTTTTTCATTATTTATTAAGACAAAAAGAGACTAAGTTAATTTAGTTTGGTACTCTTAAGTCTAATGAACATGCTTTTTTGTCTAATCATAAGCAAAATTTTAAACCTCATTCTAAACAACAACATTATAATTCCAAACCTCATTATAATAATGACAATGATCCTAGAGAGTTTAACTCTTCTAAGAGACCACATTGCACTTATTGTAATAAGGACGGTCATTGGAAAAATACTTGTTTCAAAAAGCAAAATGAAAAAAAGCCTATGAATCAAAAAAATCAACAGTTTTATAACAATGGTAATCAATATAGATGTGCTTTTACATGTAGTTTTAATGTTTCTAAAACCTTTTGAATGGGTTATTGATTCAGGTGCATTTCAACATGTTGCTTCACATAAAATGTTTTTTTTTAAATAACTTCGCAAGTACTTTATTATTGGACTTGATCAACCCAATAATAGTGTACTAGTTTTACTCAATTATATTTGGAATATAAAAAGGGGATATTCATGTAGTCATGAATGCATGAATATCGTCTTAATGACTTATTTATACTTAATAATCCTTCACTTCACGTATGCAATTCCCATTATTCCATCACAATTTTTTTTAATATTATTTTTTTTATAACTTAAGGTGGCTTGATTTGTGGCTTTTGATCTATTACAATATTTAATACAAACCCAATGTTTCCTTCTCAACTACAATTATGTTGTTTTGATAAAGGGAATTTGATATTTTATTGTCTCATTAATATGATATTGTGCTTTATTGGTAAATTTTTTTTTTTGATGGATTTATTTCATCTATATATTTTTGAAAATTAAAAACTCATTGGAGTATTTTCCTTCTTGATGGATTTATTCCATATATATATATATTTATAAATTAATCACTTTATCTAGTTTCAATGGTGCTTTTATATATATGTGTTGGGAAATTATGCCTCAACTTTCTAGTCTTTTCCCTTGAAGACTTGGGCATTTTCTTCATGTTCTAGCCTTTACCGCCATACTACTGCAAGCTTTCCTTGGTGGCGCGGTTGAGTAGTCTACCGCTTTATCGTAGGCCACTCTGTTTGGCGGTTGGGCAGTGTTACCGCCCCACCGTGGTGGTAATCTTCTGGTGGTGTGGTAGCACGGTGAGCGACAGGATGGCGGTGTGTTCCCTTACCTCCTTACCACGAGGTGTCTGTATGGCGATGGAGGTAGCGCGGTTGGCGACGTGTTGGCGGAGCAAGGCTTACCTCCTTATCGTGAAGGTTTCTCATTGGTGGCGTGGTTGTGCGCTAAGCAATTGGTAGTTGAAGGGTGGTGGTCTTGTGACAGTTAGCATGGGTGGTGCTTAGGGGGACTGCAGTGGCCATGGTAAGATCATCTACGGTGTGTCTGGCGGTTACCGTCCCACCACAAGTGGTGAGTTGGCTCACCACGATGGTCGCAGTGAGACCGTTGGCAGTCTGCCAAATGGTCACTGCCCTACAGTGGGGTGGCCTGGCAGCTCCCGCAGTAGTGTGGTATGACCACCTATTGTTTGCCTAGCGGTTACCGCTACACTATGGTAAGGATGGACAAGCTCAGTGGTAACATGAGGTGACCAGAGACTGAGCTCAGATGAGCTCACCGCTATACCGCAATAGATGGAAGTCAGCTCAGCGGTAGCATGAGGAAGGCTAGGTGAGCTCGGGTGGGCTCACTACAAAACCATGACCGGGTAGAATGAACTCGACTATGACACGGTAGGAGCTCGGGCGAGCTCAGAGCTCACTTGACTGAGCTGGACCGAAAGTCAAAGTGACAGCCGAATGAAAGAAGGAAACGTGACTCAGTGTCAATGATTTGATTGGCTAAAAGCCAAATTTCTAAATTGTAGTTATTGTAGGCCAACTTCTAGTCGAAGACAAAACCCAATTAAGGCATGAATTTATTGCCTGGGTGGCTCGATGCAATCTGTACAGATCGGTTACTTGTTTGAATGGACATTGCAACATGGATCGAGTCATGGGATTGGTTGAGAAGTGTAAATGCAAATGTAAGACTTGAAAATTGATTACATTATTTTATATGTAAACCAAAAAGTGACAGTTAACAGACGAGTGAATAGAGAGAGAGATAAAGAGAGTGTTTAAGCGGTCTTTACCGTGAACGCTTAGTCTCTCAGTTCTGCAAAGATGTGAACCTGTGAAGGCCAAGTGACTGGGCTGGCCGTGAGGCTGGCTGAGATAGTCAATAGAGGATCTGAAGGGAATCTACATGGTATGTCTTTGGAGACATTGAAACTATGTGAAGGTTCTGTTTATTGTGTTGCCTGTATATTTCTCCAGATGGACAAGATGTAATCTCCTGAAGAGCATAGCTTTGTGTTTGTATTGTAACCAATTTTTGTTACTGAATAATACAAGTGAGCTGAGTGTTTTGGAGGGTGGGGTTTTTTACCTTAAAAGGTTTTCCCCATGAAAATCTGTGTGTCCACATGTTTTGTCTTTCATGGTTGTCTAATTTAGTTTCTTGAATCTATGCTTGTGTTGAATCTGTTATTTGTTAAGCATTTAATTTTCTTAGAGGATCAATGGGGGATTTACTGTGCCTGTTTCCGCTTTATGGCATAGTTGTTTGTGTCTTTGAAGTGATAAAAATGAAAATCACTAAGGCACTGTTGTCTTAGACATCCATTCTATGATGACAGACCCATCTTGTATCCCCAAAAAGTGGTATCAGAGCTGGTTAAGGGAGGTCAAGGCTTGATGATACCAAAAAGTGGTGTCAAAGCCTTCTCTTGGTTACTAAAGTTTTGGGCATTTCTCCTTTGAAGATTTCTTAGCCTGGCAAGCTTGAGGATATCTGGAGAAATCAGTTGGTGTTTGATCCTTCGATGAGTGGAAGTTCTTGCTTCTTTGATTCGACACACAGGTTTGAAAGACATTGGAGATGACTAGAGTTGATCATATTGTTACAATATGGTTTGAGGCTCCTGGCTCGCAACAAATATTCCTGATGCAAAGGGCGTGAGATGTGCTTATGGTTGTGTTGCAATAAAGCATGGTTTCATACTGGGTGTCTGTGTGAGAGGTTCCCTGGCTGTATGGAGTTGCTTGTGCTGTTGTTCAACCATGAAGTATTGTGCTTGTGCTGGGTGTTCTGACTTAGCACTGAAGGCGGTTTCTTTGTTGCTCTATTTGTGTGGAGGCTATGAATGTGATCCTAGTGGTCTGCAACTTCTGTATAGTCTGGATCTCTCGTATGCTTGTGCATGAATGAGGTTTTGGAACTAGTCTAATATGAACCTGTTGTTTTTGCTTACTAGTTTCTTGCACTCACATGGTTCAGATTCATTTCTTTGGCTCTGGAGGTTTTTTGTAGATTTTCCTAAAAAGTCTATGACACATTTTAATTTTCTCTTTTCATTGTTCTAGTTAACCATGCTAGTTATGTGTAAAATATTGGGTTGTCTAGATGAGCAATGAATATGGAGATGCGTGGGTGTTTAAACACTTTGGTTTTGCAAGTTTTTACACAGTCAAGAAAAACTTGTGGTGTGTGGAGCTATTGTTCAAATATTTTCTAGACCCTAGCTTTTGGGGTGTGACTAGTTGAGATAGTTGCAATTCAACATGTTTTGAGGAGTTGTGATGTCTTCTCTACAAAGGGAGTGTTGGTATGTGTTTTTCATTCAGCATTCTTGAAGTGTTGCTTGTTGGTTTCCTAGACTATGGTGCTTGAGTTGTGGACATGATTGGCAAATCGGATCTATTGCTGATCTGGTGTTTGAGTCAAGTTGTCTACATGGGTTGTTCCCTTTGATTATCTAAGTTTTGTAGTTTCCAGTGTGATGATAGATTTGCAGGGTTTTCATTGAAGTGGATCTACGAGTTGTGCATTTTTGTGGGCTGTCTTTACCTACATGTTTGTTGTGAGTCAACTCAGAAGTGGACTATCATTATCCACGAGATTACTTCTGTGATGGTGCAAATCTATTAGTTGACCTTGTCTGTGGTCACTTGTGCATTGATGCGACTATTTTGAGATAAGAGGAGGAATGAAATTTGAGTACCTGAATAGTCGGTTATGGACCAGTAGCATGTGAATCATGATGTCATGGAGAGCCTGATACACTAGCCTGTGTAAGCTTTTGACAGTGATGGTGTGGTTGGTCATGGTGCTTGGAAAGCTCGGTGTCATAGTTCAGTGGGAGATTTAGCAGTGACTGTGGATTCATTATTTGGTGATGAATGATCTTCTTTGGTGTTGCAAATGCTTCTTGGGGACTCTTAGATCCTATTGCTGCAAAAGAGTTCTCTCACATTTGTAGGGTCACAATTTGAAGATGTGCAACATCTTGGAGCCATGGAGGACATTTTTAGTTTTTTGGCTGAGATGTTGGTGGTGCTTGACAGGTGATGTTGGTTTAGAGTTGTTTCATGTCATGTATACTCTTGCTTGTGCATTAGAGTTTTGGAATGTTTCTTTTCTCTTGAGACCATGGCTTGTGCACTTGAAGCATGGTATCTCCTAAGGGGGATGTGTAAGATCATGGTGTCATGATAAGCTCCTGGTTCAACTGGTTTGGAGCTTTGATAGTGGTCCGGGGTTTCTTTATGTTTTGATTACTCTGGTCATATGCTTGAGGACTTCATGTTAAGTGCAATAATGCAGTTTGGAGTTAGCATGAGATGATAGGTTGTTGGTGCTCATGGATGCATGGAGAATAAGGTGAGGCTGGAATTATTTTAAGAATGTTTATGTTTATAGTTGAAAGTCTGAGTAGCCCACACCTTGGTTGAACATGACTCCAATAGAGACCAGTGAGGAGAATGATCTTGGGTAAGTCATGGTGGCTTGTATATCTTGGAGGAGTATCTCTTTCCTCTTAGTCTACTCGGCAGTGAAGTTTATTTGAAAGGTATTTGCCCATTATAAATTTTAGATATGTGATATGCTTTATCTTTCATGGATATGAATCTTGAGTTGTTTTAAGATTCTGGAAGATTCATAATGGAAGGTGGACAACATAGTGTATCTCCTTGTGCTTTTGAGGACTGATAGGAGATGTCTATATGGGTTAGTCTGATCTTCTTTTGAGATGCCTATATTCATGGATTTTGTTGGATGTTGTTAAAGCTTTTCCCTTGGGATGTGAAGAAGATCATTCTTGACATAGGTGCTATTTAGAAGTGTATGTAGGAGGATGCTACATGTTATGATTTGTTGTTTCTCTCCATTCTGGTCTTTTTCTTCCTGAATGTTCATATGACTTTAGGTGTATGTGGAGCCATGGTGTTTCCTTCTTCAGTCAAATATGGAACCTTGGAAGAATGTGGAAGACTGTTGAGAGGATTATTTCTTGTAGTAGGTGGTTGCAGGTTGTGCATATCGGTGTGGATGTTCCTTGGAACTATACGGTTACTCTTTTCTATGTGCAAAGTTTGGTAGACTGGTTATGTTTTTATCTTTCAGATCTAGCATTACCCTTGCAGTGGGAGTACCTGGATGTGTTTGGTCTTTTGACTGGTTGGCACATGGTGCTCGTATTATACTATTCATGGGTTGGTTGTGCTGCTAGCATGAGTTTACTAATGTTCATACCGAGAGGTATGAGTGGCTGGATGGATTAGCACGAGTTGTGGGTGCTGGTTTTCAGCCGTGTGGGTTTTGATCAGTTGGATGGGGGCAGTCAATTTTCTGGTTGCAGTTCTAGCTGATGGTTTATCTTTTTCTGGAGAATGGTTCTTGTTTTGTGTTCATGTTTGAAGTGCTTTATTGTTGCTACTATGGTACCTTTTCCCCCTGATGGATTTGATGCTTGTGTTTCGAAGACTGGTGCATATACGCCTTGGCTTGTTCCCTTTCTTGTGTTGGATGTTTGAAGCAGTTGCCTGAGATGGTGGAAATTTCAGATGTCATTGTTGGTGTCTTGGTTGGAGCGAGAAAGCATGGTGTTGGTCCTTGTTCGGGTTTGGAGGAAGCTTGAAAGTCTTTGTCAAGTGGGAGATTCTTAGGAAATTATGCCTTAACTTTTTGGTCTTTTCCCTTGAAGACTTGGGAATTTTCTTCATGTTCTGGCATTTATTGCCATACTGCTACAAGCTTTCCTTGGTGGCATGGTTGAGCGGTCTACCGTTTTACCACAGGGCACTCTGTTTGGCAGTTGGGCAGTGTTACTGCCCCACTATGATAGTAATCTTCTGGTGGCACAATAGTGCGATGAGTGATAGGATGGCAGTGTGTTCCCTTACCTCCTTACCATGGGGTGTCTATATGGCCATGGAGGTAGCGAGGTTGGCAACGTGTTGGGAGAGCAAGGATTACCTCCTTACCACAAAGGTTGCTCATTGGTGGTGTGGTTGTGTGGTAAGCAGCTGGCAGTTGAAGGGTGGTGGTCTGGTGACGGTCACTGCCCTACTACGGGCGGTGCTTACGGGGACCATGGTGGCTGCGGTAAGACCGTCTATGGTGTGTTTGGCAGTTATCGCCCCATTGCAGGTAGTGAGTTGGCTCATTGCGGTGGTCATGGTGAGATTGCTGGCAGTCTACCAGGTGGTCACCGCCCTACCACAGGGTGGCTTGGTGGCCCCCGCAGTAGCATGGTATGACCACCTATGGTCTGCCTAGTGGTTACTGTTGCACCACGGTAAGGCTGGACAGGCTCGACAGTAGTGCAAGGCAACCAGAGACTGAGCTCGAATGAGCTCACTGCTATACCACGGCAGATGGAAATCAAATAGATGGTAGCATGGAGAAGGCTGGGTGAGCTCAGGTGGGCTCACTGTAATATTGCGATCGGGTAGAATGAACTCAACGGTGATGCAGTAGGAGCTTGGGCGAGCTCGAAGCTCGATTGACTGAGCTGGACCAAAATTCAAAGTGACTGTCGAATGAAAGAAGGACACGTGGCTCAGTGTCAATGATCTGATTGGCTAAAATCCAAACTTGTAAATTATAGTTATTGCAAGTCGACTTCTAGCTAGAGACAAAACCTAATTAAGCCATGAATTTATTGCCTGGGTGGCTTGATGCAATCTGCACAAATCGATTACTTGTTTGAATGGACATTGCAACATGGATCGAGTCATGGGATTTGTTGAGAAGTGTAAATGCAAATGTAAGACTTGACAGTTGATTAAATTATTTTATATGTAAACCAAAAGGTGATGGTTAGCAAATGAGCGAATAGAAAGAGAGATAGAGAGAGTTTTTGAGCGGTCTTTACCGTGAACGCTTAGTCTCTCAGTTCTGCAAAGATGTGAACCTATGAAGGCCAAGTGATTGGGTTGGCCATGAGGCTGGCTAAGACAATCAATTTAGGAGCTGGAGGGAATCTACATGGTATGTCTTTGGAGACATTGAAACTATGTGAAGGTTCTATTTATTGTGTTGCACATATATTTGTCCAGATGGACAAGATATAATCTCCTGAAGAGCATAGCTCTGTGTTTGTATTGTAACCAATTTTTGTTACTAAATAATACAAGTGAGCTGAGTGTTTTGGAGGGTGGGGTTTTTTACTTGAAAAGGTTTTCCCCACGTAAATCTGTGTGTCCACATGTTGTCTTTCATGGTTGTCTGATTTAGTTTCTTGAATCTATGCTTGTGTTGATCTGTTATCTGTTAAGCATTTACTTTTCTCAGAGGATCAATGGGGGATTTACTATGCCTGTTTCTACTTTATGGCATAGTTTTTTGTGTCTTTGAATTGATAAAAATGAAAATCAGTAAGGCATTGCTGTCTTAGATGTCCATTCTATGATGACAGACCCATATCGTATCCCTAACAATATGCCCTAGATGCATTTGGAGTAATGTTGCATAGGGAGCCCTATCTATAAATAATCATATATTTTATCAAGTCTCATTGGAGTTTTTTTGGAACCCATGAAAAATATTTCCACCCACTTTGATGGTATGCACTTACTTATTTATGATGAACTTAGATCTATTTTCTTAATTGATGGGGATCAATAGTTCTTGAAACTTTTTTATTTCATTTTTTTTATTATTGAAGGCATTATGGTTTTTTTTAAAACCATCTTTAGGACCAATTTTTCAAAGTCCTTTATTATTAATCTTGATACAATTTACCTTTACAATACAATGATGTAGTGAGAGGAAACCTAGATCTATTATTCTATATCTATATATTGAAATTTTATAATTTGGGCTATGCTTTCATTAGAAGTAAAAATGATCCAAATTTATATATTAAGCATAATGAAAATGATATTGTGATTATTATTTTTATACGTTGATGATTTAATTATCACTTTTAGTTCTAACATTTTGATTAGTGATGCTAAGCATAGTGAAAATGATTTATTAAGTCTCATTGTTCTACAAAAACTAAATATAAAGGTAGTACAAATACATCCAAAGAAGCACTATGGTTAATAAGCTTACTTGAAGACTTGGGTCTACCTCAAAAGGATCCTACTCCTTTATATTCTGTTAATCAAAGTGCTATTGCTTTAGCAAAGAATCCAATTTTTCATGCAAGGACCAAGCACATTGCTCTTCAACATCACTTCATTAGAGAGAAAATTGAAGTCAAGCAAACTTCTCTAATGTATTGTAAAGGTGAAGATAAAGTGGCATATATTCTCACTAAAGATCTTTCTAAAGATAAATTTCTCATTCATTGTAAAAATATTGGATTACAACCCTTTGGAGGGTTTGATGTAACCTCCCCAAGTAAAGCTTAAGGGGGGATGCTAGAAGATTAATCTTTACTTGGTAAAGGTTATTATTTAAATGTAATTTTTTATTAACTTGTAGGAATATTCCAAAGGAATCCCTACAAGTATTTTGTATTTTTGTCATCTCACACATTTGTGAGGATGAATTATTTTTTAATTCCTTTATTAAGGAATATTTGTAACCACCTCCTTAAGAGGTGACACTTTGCACACAAATAGATGAATGGTGGCATCCATTGAGTTGGGAGTTACATTATAACTCCTCCTTCTCACCTCTACTTATTGAAGTTCCTCTCCTCTCATTCTTTAAGACTCAAGCAATCAAGCCTAGGGTTGAAACTCTCTCTCTCCCTCTCTTTTGTATTATTCTTTAGGCATTTTGCCCCCATTCATAATATTGGGTTTTTTTCTTGTTTTATCCCCTTAACAAATTCTTGTGTCTATCCTGCTTTGGTGGTGCTTGGTTTGGATACTTCAATCTATTTTGTAATCTCTTTCCTTCAAACAATTTCTCATTCATTAGTAATTTCCATTGCTCTTTTATATCTCCTTTCAAGTTTCTTGGCTTAACAAAGGTCAACAAGTAGTTGTAAATGAACAAAGTTGGTTAGATTTTCACATAGGGGGATACAAGGATAAGGTTTTGTGTGACATAATACCAATGGATGTGTGTCATTTTATTTTGGGTAGGCCTTGACAATATGATAGGAAGACTATCCATGATGGGAGGAAAAACACTTATGCTATAGAAAAGGATGGGTTTTTTTACACCCCACACCATTGAAAGATGAAAGCCTAGATTCCCAAGCCACCTCTAGTGTGATGTTGGAAAATGAAAAGGAATTCCTAAAGACCTTGGAAGAGGAGATTGTGGTTTCTTATATCATAGTAAGGCCTAAATATGTCATGGAAACAAAAAAGAAAGAGGAGTTTCCTTTAGAGGTGCAAAAATTGTTGAAGAAATATGATGAAATAGTGGTTGATGAGATTCCTGACACCTTGCCACCTATGAGGGACATTAGCCACCATATTGATTTCATTCTAGGGGCTAGTTTTCCCAAAAAAGTTGCTTACAAGATGACTTCACAACAAAATGAGGAAATTAAGAGGCAAGTGCAAGAATTACATGACAAGGGGATGATTAGGGAGAGTTTGAGTCCATGTGTGGTTCCCATAGTCCTAGCACCAAAGAAAGGAGGTGAGTGGAGGATGTGCACTAATTCTAGGGCCATCAAAAAGATCACAATAAGGTATAGATTTCCTATTCCAAGAATTGAAGACCTAATGGATTGTTTGGGTGGTGCATGGTAGTTTTCCAAGATTGATCTCAAGAGTGGTTATCATCATATCAGATTCAGCCATAATGATGAATGGAAAACAACCTTCAAGACAAATGAAGGGTTGTATGAATGAATGGTAATGCCTTTTGGTTTGTCAAATTCCCCTAGTACTTTGATGTGCTTGATGAATGAAGTGCTTAAACCTTTCATTGGTAAGTTTGTGGTAGTGTATCTTAATGATATTCTTGTTTTTAGAAAAAATAAAGAAGAGAATTTGCATTATTTAGAATTGGTTTTGATGAAATTGCATGAGGAAAAACTAATGATAAACTTGAAGAAGTGTGAGTTTTTGAAAATAGAGTTGGTTTACCTGGCTTTGTGGTCACCAATGGCACTTTGAAGATGGATCAAAGTAAGGTTGAGGCTATCCAAAGATATCCTACACCCAAATAAGTGGCTAAGGTAAGGGGTTTCGATGGTTTGACTAGTTTTTACAAAAAAATCATAAGAGGTTTCAGCCATGTTTGTGCTCCCATGATTGATACAATATAGGGCGATAAAAGAAAGAAGTTTGTTTGGTTTAATGAGGCTGATAGGAGTTTTGAGTATTTAAAAAAGAAAGTTGTTGAGCAGACCATATTGAATTTACCTAGTTTTTATAAGGTCTTTACCATTGAATGTGATGCAAGTGGCCATGCTATAGGTGCTGTCCTAAGTCAAGAAAATAAAACTATTTCCTTTTTAAGTGTAAAATTTAATGAGGCTAAGAAAAATTCTTCTTCTTATGATATTGAAATGCATGCAATGGTGAAAGGATTAAAGAAATGGAGACATTATTTACTTCCTAAGGATTTTGTGGTGTACACTAACAATCATGATATCCAATTCTTGAATAGTCAAGAGAAAATCAGTAGTAGGCATGTGAAATGGGTTGAATATTTTTAAGGTTTTAAATTCACCATTAACCATAAGAAAGGGTAGGCTAATAAAGTGGCAGATGAATTAAGTAGAAGAGCTCTCATGGTGCAAGAAATTCAATTGAAAAGCATAGGAGTGGATTCATTGAAAGGTATGTACATTGATGATGTAGATTTTAAAGAAATTTATGCAAGTTGTAGGCAACCTTGTAGCAAAAATAACGAAAAGTGGCTTGATTTTATGATCCAAGATGATATATTTTTCAATGGGGCACAATTATTCATTCCTAAATGTTCAATGAGGGATAAATTTTTCCAAGAAAAGCATAGTGGCAACCTTGCAGGTAATTTTTGTCTTGATAAGACCTTGGATTAGTTGAAGAGGCACTACTATTGGCCAAAAATGTAAAGTGATGTAAGGAATTTTGCGGATAAGTGTACCATTTGTCAAAGGGATAAAGGATATAGAAAAAATGTAGGGTTATATCAACATCTTACCATCCCCAATAGGCCTTGGGAATCAATTAGCATGGATTTTGTGATGGGGTTGCCTAGAACTCAAAGAGGTTTTGATTTGGTGTATGTTGTTGTGGAGAAGTTTTCTAAGATGGCACACTTTATAACTTGTAAGAGAATTAATGATGCTTCATATATTGCAGGACTCTTCTTCAAATAGGTGGTAAGAATCCATGGTTTACCTCTTACCATTATTTCATAAAGGATAGAAAATTTGTTGGTCATTTTTGGAGGACCTTATGGAAGAAACTTGGCACAAATTTGAGTTTCAATTTTGCCTATCACCCTCAAACTGATGGGTAGACCAAAGTGGTGAATAGAATCCTTGGAAACCTCCTAAGGTTTCTAACAAAGGAGCATGCAACACAATGAGATTTGGTTTTGCTCAAGCAAAGTTTGCATACAATGATTTGGTGAATAAAAGTGTTTGAAAAAGTACTTTTGAGATTGTGTATGGTTTGTAGCCCAAGGGTGTGTTTGAATTTAGAGATGTCAGTGGGATGGAAATGAGGAGTTCTTAAGGTGAAATTTTTTATGTGGAAATGCAGAAATCCACCAACAGATTAAGGAGAATCTATAGAAGAATGTTGAGAAATACAAGCACAATGATGATTTAAAAAGGAGAGAGGTTCACTATAAGGTTGGAGACTTGGTTTTGGCTCACTTGAGAAAGAAAATATTTCCTAAAGGGTAGTAATCTAAACTACAAATGAAGAAGATAAGGCCATGTAAAGTGGTGCAAAAGTTTGGAGAGAATTCTTATGAGATAGAACTTCCTCCTGGAGTTGCCATTTCTCCTATTTTTAATGTTTTCAATCTTTACCCTTACAAAGGGGATGTTGTTGCAGGTGATAATGAAGGTTCATTAGTTCTTCTAGATGAATATTAGATTAGGGATCTTCCACCAAGCCAACCCTTGGAGTTGGAATGCATCTTGGACACGAAGGAGCTTAAGAAGACAAGGAGAAAGGTCTACTACCAATACTTGGTCAAATTGGGAGGTCTTCCTATGGAAGATGCAACTTGGATGACTGAGGATGATATTATCAAACATGGTTGTACAACTGTAGGTCTATCCTCAACTGGAACTTGAGCTTTCTTTTCCTTGGGAGTATGGTGCAAGGACACCCACACGCTTTTAGGCCTCCAAGGGGGTTAAAAGTTGATATTTTGTTTTGTTTGGGTTGTTTGCATGTAATAAGGTCTTAAAAGACCATTTCATGTCTGGTTGGGTCTAGTTTTAGTCTTAGGGGTGAGTTAGTGTTGTTATCTCTCACAAACTCACCCTTGCTAAATTTTAGAAATTAGCTTTCTAGAGTAACATGGAAACACTCCTAGGCTGTGGATGACCTTGAAATTTAGAGTGAATCTCTCGATGAGGTCAGCTTCCTAGCTGGTTTATCACCTAAAACTACTAATTTTTTGAGGAAAAGGGAGAAGGATAACTTGAAAAGATTAAAACTAGGAAAAACTAAAACTTTAAAAAATAGAGTGATACACCACATTGACAAGGATAATGAACATTCATAATTTCTTACACTTGGTTCAAACCGACATAAACTAGGTTTGCACAACTTATTTCAGCACACCTCTACATGAATATTTCACTAAGAGGACAAAATGCATAAATTCATAAAAGGAAAATAAATTCACAATTAAAAATCATAACCATTTTAATACACTCTTAGCAATCTGCATGGACAAGATATTTGTAGAAAAGGTATAAAATAAGAGACAAAGTTACAATGAAACAAGGAAAATTTCACAAATAACTTTATCAATCTTTTGGATCATACACAAAACTGCAAAAATAAGATGGAAAAATTTCATGACTATTTATCTCCAAGGTATAAACTGTATTTCATTTCCAAAAATGAGTTACAAAAGCATACATAAATCCTATGAAAGGACTGCAAAAGTCACTATCTTGAAGGTTTGCATGAATAGGACTAATTGAAAAAATGACTTACAAAATGAGTAAGTAACCAACACCAAGTGGTTCCACCAAAAAAGGTTCTAGAAACCACCTTGGGTCCGATGCACTAAAAAATCCAACAATATAGCATCTATATCTTCTCCAAAAGGGCTCAAAATGGGTGAAAAAGTCAAGCATGACTTGATCAAACCATAAGCACTAAAGATGCTCAAATGGAGTAAAAAAGCATATATCCTCTCAAAAAGGTGATGAATCACTCCTAAATCTCCTTCTCATGTTGGAAAACCACTCAAAGCACTCCAATATTCTTGGCATGCCATAAAAGCTATCCATCTTTCTCTCCCAAAACTTGGTCACATATTGACACATGATCATATTTTGCATTTAAAGGATGATGACTTAAATTAAATGATTTATAAATCATCATTTAAATTTAAGAATTTACAATGTAAAACAATGAAAAATAAAAGGCCTCCATGTATTCGGTCAAACCCTAAGCAAACCATATGCTAAGTCAAAAAATGAATCTACCATGCCTATGTCATAAGGCATAACATAGATAAAGGAATAAGACATGAAGTTAGCCCACAGTGATAATAGGTTACATTGTATTTAAACATTTAGGAAAAAAATGCCTAAAGTTATATCGACATGTGATTAGGGTTTCAATGCTAAAAGAAACCCGAGTTTTCATTCTTTCATTTCACCTATTTCATTCTGGAAATTTCACAACTTTTGGAGGCATCACCATAGATGAGCACAGGTCGAGGGTTTTGAAGCTTGCATAGGGAATTTGATGGTGGTTTCCTTGTATTTCAATGAGAAAAACAAAATAACGAGCTCAGGTAAACACTATATTTCAGTAAAATTTTCCTCCTCTATCATTTTCTGAAGAAAAATGCTCCATTTGAGCTCATCATACAGAAAAGGTTGGAAACGTTTTGATTTTTTGTGCTTTTTCTATAGTTGTTGGTAGAAACTTGATATTTTCTACATAATATTTAATAGATTTTATGAATAAAAATGGTGATTTTGGGCCACAACCATATTTCATTTCTCTCCTAATTTTTTTCTAAAGGCTCAAAAATCCGTCTTTCATCTATATTTGTGACTCTTTCATGCGTTTTCTTGAAGATGAACTTTTACTTTGCAAAAAGCTGAAGCTTTTAGAAAACCCAAGGTCGTGGGTTTCTCCATTCTTTTTAAAATGGTTGTGTTGATATTTGAGGGTTTATTCATCCCTTGCTTCTGGGTTTTCATATTCTGTATCTTAAAAATGACAAATTTTTGAAGAAAGAGAATACTCTCTGTATATCTCATATGATTTCTTGTATCTTTCTGTAGATACTAAGGGTTTGAATTTATAAACTGCACCCTAAACATCACTGAAGCTTGATAATTTTTTCCAAAGGAACATCACCTCAAACATTTTAACACTTTTTCACATTAGTTTATCAGGGCATTCATAAGAAAACTCCAATAAAACTCCTTTTCTACAATGCTTTGATGGATTTTTCATGCCATGATGGTAATTTTCAATCACTCACAAGCAATGAATTTGATGATGCATTATCTGCCTGTTGTTAACATTGCTCCTTGCTAACTGTCTTTGACTGTGTACTTTCATTATCCTTCAAACTACCCTTTGTCTTCTCACTGTAATTTTAAGAGTTCCTTAATATGAGATTGTAATAAATTCTCATGCTCACAAGTCCAATTCATCCAATCCTAATTTAAAATTACCTCTAATGAGGCTTGGACAAGAGCCTTGTAGGTCCCAACATAAAGCACTTCCCTTTCCATTCTCATATATCATTAGGATTGTCAGTTTACTTTGTGCCTTTTACCATATATTAGATAGTTTCACATGGTCAGCTAGGGTTTCATGACAATTTTTTCCAACTCTGAATGATAGTGGCTTCATAGACTAAAAACAATACCCGTGATGAAGATTTATGAGGATTCAAACTTGGTGATTGTCTTCCTCTATATGTTGTCATTATAAGATACTACACTTGTCTCTTAGAAGAAGATTAAATTCTATTGAAAGCCACCTATTGTTCATTTCCCTCTGCATATGGTGCTATCTCCTCTTGAAACACCCTATCATTGTTTGACTCTTGGCTGAAAATGGAACTTGTGAAACATTTTTAAGTAAAATTGTCCTTCCATTTGTCATGACTACTAAAGTCATTGTCTTCATTTAGATTGGTGCAACTCATTTTTTCTGCCTTCTAATGATCTGACATTATCATGGAAATCCTGGCATGATCCCCTAACTCCTTGAACTACCATGTAAGAGCTACCATGTAAAGGTTGTACACTTTTAAAACCATGTATTTAGTTTTCAATGATCAAGTCATAGTGTAATTTGGACTGCATTCTCATGACCTAAATGGTAAAATGGTTTGGAGCTTCATTATCATGATCTTTGGCTCAATGATTTTACCTTTGAAGTTCCATCTGATTGCATCCTTCTTGATAGTGCTGTTAAATTTACTTGATAAAAGCACTCGAACCTTTTGATGACTATCTTGGAAATGTGACATAACTATTTTTTTTTGTTCAATCAGTTTTAATACAATGATATACATGCATCCTTTCATGTTTTCTTGAACACAATATATGTTATTTTTTACTGTGACTAAAATATCAATCACTATCAAGAGCAATGCATACTTTATTAAAGTAAGCATAAGGAAACAAATTACCTCCATGTTTTGTTAAAATACAAAAAAAAAGTAGCATGCTGGGCTCAACCCTTGTGGGAGCCAAATTTAAACCCACATGTTGATATTAAATAAATAAAACAAACAACATTACTTTTCCTATATCTGCACATGAAGCAAACAAGTTAGAAAAATAAATGCATATTTTGGATGTGTTTGATGACTTCATTGTTCTCTAGGACATCCAAGGTTTGCATGCTTGTTTAATGCATTTGGAGATCGGTTTATACATGTGTAATTGTTTTTTCGTGTAAGGTTGGAGACCCCTCATTGCTTAGAGTATTTCTGTAGCGTCACTTTGTCAATTTGATGTAGGGACTTGGACACATGAGCTAGGAAGGACAAAAGCAGCCCGAGGCAACAACAGGACAAGACGACACACCCTGAACTAGTCATTCTCAGGCAATGACTAGTTTCCCTCCTTATATGAATATTTAGTTTCCATTTACTTATTCATGTATATAATTTCCTTCATTTGCATTGAATAAGTAAAGTTAGTCTCACGGCTTGTGTGAGACAATGTACATTTTAAATTCAATATAGATTACTACTCTGTTTCAGAAAAGACTTGTGTAAATACTTCTTATGTTACATGCACTTGTATGAATGCAGTAATTTGTAAATGTAATCTTTTGGATTATTTCATTTATGCACACTTTAATTTAATATAGAAAATATTAAAATGTACCTTTTCTTCTATCAATTCAAAACAAAAATCTCTACTTGATTGAGCTATAGTAAAAATCTGGTAACATTTTGGTGACATCTGCTACATGTTTTCCTGCTAAACATCCTGACCAGTTGCCTAGACCTATCCTTGGGAACAAAGTCATTTAGAAACTAGGCTTATGACTTAGGAAATAGACCCAAAACTTCTATAACTCAAATTTGATTGTATGAATGACACCTTGGCACTTATTGAAAACAAAAATAACATAAAAGAAACTATCTAGCTGTGCTTTAAAAAGCACTTAGGGAAATGAAACTTGCATGTAAACTACAATGCAACAACACTTATTGAAAGCATAAACCTAACCTAGTATGTACAAAGGTAGATCATACCTCAAAACAACATTTGAGGTGTATCCCATTAATTGGGATAGGAAAAATTTCTCCATCCATCTTTAATAACTAGAATGCATTGTGCTCCTTGCATTCAGTAATGACAAATGAGCCACTCCAAAACTTATCAAACTTCATGTGCTTTCCTGGCCTGCTTTTCAACTCATCCCACTTGAGTACAACATCACCTTCTCTGAATACTCTGGGTGTTGCTTTCTTATCAAAGACTCTATTTGTTTGGAGTTGATGATACTCCAAAGAATTCATTGCCTTATCTCTTGTCTCTTTTAGCTCCATGAGATAAGAATATATAACAAACATTGGGTCTTGTTCTTCAAACATCTCCAATTGATGTACAATATCAAGAGTTGGAAGCTCTATAGATAAAGGCAATCTTGCCTCCTTACCTTCAACCAATACATATGGAGAATTCCCAACAAATCTCTTAGGAGTTATTCTATCTTCCCATAGTGCAAATTTTAGCGTGGTGTTGCAAGTCCTTTGGTTATCCTCCATGGTTCTCTTAATAATCTTGATCAGATTCTTGTTTGTACTTTCTGCCAAACCATTACCTTGTGGGTAATAATTTGAAGAGGTATTCAAGTGAATTCCATTTCTGACAGTCCAATAACTCACTCTTAAACCAAAAAATGCTAAGGCATTATATAAGATAATTAATTAAGGTACTCCAAACCTAGTTACTATATCTTCATAAAATCTTAGAACAAAAGATTCATTGGATTCTTTCAAAGCTATTGCTTCTGTCCATCGTGTAAAGTAATCAGTTACTTTAAGTACCCACCTGTGACCTGCACTTGAAGATGGATTTATCGGTCCAATAAAATCAATGCCCTATCTCATGAAGCACTGCTTAACGTGAATTGTCTACAAAGGAAAATCTGGCAGCCTCTCTTTTCCTACAAAAGAGCACATTTTACACATTTTCTTGCCCAAGCATGGGCATCCTTAAACAAGCTAGGCCAAAAATAGCCAACTCTCATTATTTTCCATGTAGTTGTTCTTGGGGAAAAATATGCCCCTACAGTTCCATCATGGAACTTGTGAAGTACTTTCTCAATTTGATGACTGGTCAATACACCTTAATAGAACAAGTGTGAAAATGAAAAATATTGTTAAAGTTGCACAATTTTGTAAAAGCAACTTTTGCATTTTGTTGTTAAAGGTAGGCCTAATGATGTTTGTTAAGTTTGTAATTTGAAAATTGGTTGAGAATCATTGGGAATAGGTTGGTGAATGTTTAAGAGGCCTTGTGTGGTCAAAGGAAAGTTTGTTTGATGAAATTTTGGAAGATTGAAGTAGTAAAAACATTATTTTTTGCATTTTTGAATGCCATTTTGTAGCTACATTGACTTGTACAGTTCTGTATGATCCTGCCATGGCATACATTTAATTATGATTGATAGAGAATTGAATCTACTTTTTGTTACAGTTGGTTTCATTTATTTTCAGCAAGTTTTGAGCAAGTTAGAGCCATTTCTTCTCCTGGTCTAAACCCTAGGTAGGGTAACTAGGAAGAAAGAAAAATGTAAATATTTACATTCTATTGTTGGAAACTATTGAAACTCAATGCAATGTATTGTATAGGTTGTTTATTTAGTTTCAAAAAAATTCAAGGGTAGAGAATGGGATTTGGCACGTGTGGAGTTGTTGAACATGCCTAATATCTTCATGTATTAGGCTTAGGAACCCTAGAGACTTAGGGTATTTATTGAAAATATTTTGTAGATTGATCTACATGATAGGAATTGATGATTTAGGCCATATATGACATGTTGAGAGTGTTGGAATTGGTGTTGGAGAAATTTCAAGCCCTAAACCCATTTGGAGCAAGCCTAATTTCCAATTAGGCCTAGTTGCTACAAGAGGACACTCAATTTTTGAAGCATATCGTAAAATTTACCCTATCCTAGTTTTGAGATATGTTGAATAATGGCCAAACGGGTATTGAAAACAAGTTTTTTTTCTTGGAGATCATTTCTAGTTGGGAAGATATGCCAAAAAAATCCCTTTTGAAAGGCTACAAGGAAGAACAAGGGTTCATGAAGGAAATTCCACATTTTGATGAACAAAGACCATTGAAAGTGGTTATCTAAGGTTGTTTTGAGTTTGATTACCCCCTGCTTTGCATCAAATGGGCAAATAATAAGCATAAATAGGTCTAAGAAGATAATAGGGAGCCAAACATAGTGAGAAATTGTCAAGGTCAATAATTTATGATGCTACATTTAGCCCCCACTTTAATGAGAGTATGAACTTACACTCATGATCAAACTAAAGTAAGGAAAATCCAAGAAGGTATCCTTCATCAAACATTGGAGAAGTAAGATACATACATTCATAAGACACATGGATCTATTAGCTAGCAAGTTGTGTTATGATAGGTATCTATGTAAAAATTTCTCAAGTTCATAGACTAGCAGGCTATGTTATGCTAGATCTTTGGACTATTTTTCCTATCATAGTTTAGGGAGCACATAAAAGTTTAACATCACGAGGGATATTTTAACGTCTTGAGAGATGAATCACCTCAAGGGGTGAAATTTTTTTTAATGTCACATGGGATGAATAACCTCAGGGGGTATACAAAAGTTAAACTTCACAAGGGATGAATCAATAACCACACCTTAGGGGGCATTATAAACAACACCACCGCAAAGGGGATACAACAATGACAATCATACCTTAGTGATTATTATGCATAATACCACCACTAAAGGGGCACATGAATGAATTGAAGGGCCACACCTTAGGGGGTATTATGCACAATACCACCACTAGAGGGGCATATGAATTGAATTGAAAGGCCACACCTTAGGGGGTATCATGCATAATATCACCACTAAAAGGGAACATGAATTCACTAGATACTGAATGTGTCAAAAATGGATGAGGGAAATGCCCCCCTTAAAATTTTATTGTACTTTCTATGTTGATATTTTAAGGAAATAAGAGGTGAAGAGGAGATTCTCAAGAAGAATACACACCTCAAAAGATTAATTATCCTTTCCCCCAAGTGTATGTATAATGATAATCATTGTAGATACTATTGTGTTGCTCCACATTGGTGAAAATAGTTGCTCAAAAGATTGTGCCTCCATGAATGGGAATAAGCAACATATGATGCTACAAATACCACATAACAAGGAGAAAAACCATAATAACTAATTTATTATCTAATATGGTTCCATAGGGATGTCATATATTTGGAATTATTTATATTTTATTCTTTAAGGCACAATAATCATCAATAAAATACCCAAATATTTGATAATATGCACAAAAAGACAATCTCTTTTTTTTTTTTGGTAGAATTTATCTCACGAGGAGGTGGTAGGGTGATCATGCCCATCTCCAGAAATGTACATAATGTATGTTATATCTTGGATAAATGGTTTAGAGAAAGGAGTAATCTATCTTTACGTGAATGATGATTTGATTTTTGTCTAGAGGCTAACATGAATATTTTATGCAATGGTGGAGGGAGAGGATTTTGGTATCATATTCTTGTTGTTGTAAGATGTGGTGTGGGCTCTATAGGGATTTGAAATACTTGTTCATTTTTTGAATTAAATCCTTATTTAGAGAGGATTTAAAAACCATGACCATAATGTGTGTCCCAATCAAAACGTGTGCTTCCAATTTGGTTCAAATTGGATGAGTGACTATTTTAGAATAAGGAAGCATCACATTTAATATGGGAAGGCAGATTAATGTGAGTTCTATGGGGATACTATGTATGTAAGTGTAATGGTTGAGGGATAAATTGCAAATGGGTTTCTTTATGAGAGGAAGAAAACATGTTAAGTGAAGGTATGATAGGTTTTGTAGATTGTTGGTAGAGATGTGGAATGTGAGGTGTATTATATCTTGTAGGCAAGTTTTGCAAAGGAGGTTGGTATGTGGATGATTCTTGCATAGGTGTTATGTTGTCAAATGGAATGTTTGAATGTAGGGTGAGTAAAGTCGTGTTTATGAAGCTATCAATAATATCATCCTCTTGCTCCAAGATGTCCTCTTTAGGAGGAGATACATTGGGAGAGGAGAAAACATGAGCTTCATCCTTTGTTAGAGGAATGCTACCAAGAGAAAAAAATGAAACATTGACCAAGGATTTCAAAGAATTCATTACTTTTCCAAAATAACCAAAAAATTTGAAAGTACTTTTAAAAAAAAATAGAGATATTGAATTCAATGTTATATGAACAATAAAATAATATGGAAATTTTATTAGAGATACAAATTAGATTTGGATTGAGATATGAGAGATAATGCTATCACTACAATTTGGACAAAAAAGCCAAGACAAAGGAAAGGGTGCGCTAGACCAGGGATGTAAAGTTTTGGTATAATTTAACAATCAAGGAATGTAGTATAGTTTTTAAAGGTCCGAGTTTGTATAGATTCATGTCTAACACACCAAACAAAATTTTGGAAATGTAAGAAAACCTAATTTGTTTACATAAAGCACATGCATGCATGATTTTTTATGTTTCAAAGCAATAAGTTCTAATCTTGATAAATGACAATTTCCAGAATGCAATACGTGATAAATAACTAATTTTAACTCTAAAATTTTGAAAATATAATACTTTTTGAGCTTTATGAAATGCAAATCATAAATTTTTCATGTAGCATTAAAAATTGTCACCCTTGACAATTTCACACTAGGTTTTTCTCCCTCCTATGTGTTTGGACCTAATTATGCATTAATTTCCCATTTTTATAAACATCTTTGGAAAAAACATGGGAAATCAAACTATGCATTTAATATTTTCCTTGACACTTTTAGACCCAAGAAAAAGTGGATGTCTAGAGTGTCCTACACTCTAGACCACCTATTTTACCTCCAAATTTAAATGTCAATTTTGATAATTTATTATTTGAATTTCAAATTGTAATTGTTGGCTATCAATATTTTATTTTTTAGTAAATTAGATTAATTTCATATAAATACATAGTATTTTCACCATTTTAATTAACTAGCAATCTGGAGAGAAAATAATACTTCAAAAAATAGCTAGGAGAATTGAAGGGTGGAATTAGCAGCATTATTGCAATGATTTCATCATTCAAGTTCAAGGTTGCAAGACACTAATATGAAGAAAGCAATTATGTGTAAGGAGCTACTATGATCAATCATGCCAAATTATGAAGATGTATTGAGTTATCCTCTACATGTTAGTTGCAACAATCCATTGTGTTATGAGCTCACCTTTTATAGGTCCATCAAGAAGTCAAGAAATCCATCAATCAAATTTTTGTGGCAACTTGTGTGACATCTCTTCATCAAGTTTTTTCACATCAAGGTAACATTATCGCTTGTCATTTATCAATTTCAATCAATTATTGTTGTTTTAGCCTGTACCTAACCTAGGGTATACTCTCTTGATCATTATCAATATTTTTTGTGGAGGTAGGAAAACAAACATGTGGTTTGACTTAGGAAATCCCCTATACAACACAACCTTCTCCCTCATTTTCATGTGTGTAGGTCTTATTTGGAGGTTTTAGCTACTGATAGTTTAGGGAAGCAAAGTGCAAACCTTAGTCAACATCTTAGAGTTTTTAGATTTGAGGAAAGAGGAGTCTAGTCTAGGGTGAACCATGCCCTAGAATAGTCAATTTAGGTCCAAATTTGTAGTGAATAGTTCTCATTGTTATCAGATTTTAGATCCAGATCAATTTTATAACCTTCCATTTTCGTGTGCCCATTAAAATACATTTTAAGATCTAGGGTTATATGTCAAATAGGCTTGTCGAATCACACATCAAATTTATCACAACACAACTCAAAAAGAAAAATAAACACCAGGGGATTGGCTCTCCATTATGGTAGCAAGCTGATCATTCAAACCCTAGTTAGTTTATGTTTAAATATTGAGTAAGTGAAAATAAGTTAATCCTAGTTGGATCTAGGATCACTTTTCCAACTAAACTTTTTGGTGAACCTGACATATCCTGCACTTGTAATTTTTTTATTTTAATAGCATATTTTTTTTGAAAATAGATTCAAAACCTAGGTTATTTGAAAATATTGTTTATAATTTGGATTTATTTGAAAAAAAACTAGTAATTTTCATCATAAATTAAAAAGAAAGAATTAAAAATAATTTGAATTAAATTGCATAAATTTTTAGATCTGATTTTCTTTGTTTAAGGCTTAGATCTAAGTTATTTTTAATGAGAAAAATTAATTGCAAAATTATCCTATCATTTAGCATTCATATTTTAGTGAAAAACATTGAAAAAGTGACAAAAATTGTATAGTATTTGCATGTCAATAGATCAAAAAGCATATTTTTTTGTATTTTTTGGAAAAGTTAGTCAATTATAGTATTCAATTTCTGAAAATCATCATTTGAGCATATCCAATTGCCCTAAAAATATCAAAAATTACATGCATGTATGTGGTTCATATATAAAAAAAAGAATTTTTTGCATTTCCAAAAAATTGTTCACTTCCAGACCTGTACCTTTGAAACATAAGACCCTAAAACATTTTTAATGATTTATACATTTTAAATTTTTCAAAATTACTTATCTACTATAGGGCGTCACAAGCCCTAGACCAGCTAGTTCAAGGTGAAATTTGTTGTGCACATCCCTATGTGTGGTCTTTGCTCAAATTCAATTCCTATTTTAGAATTTTATTTTTCAAAACTGTCTGATTTTGTTGTGCATCGCTAGTTTGATCCATATGACAAATAATAACATGTTTTATTTTGAAATATGTGGTTTTGATATAAAAAATCATAGCTTGTCTACCTATAATTTCTCTACCTATGATAACATTGTGAAGGAACAAAATAAAATAATTGACACATTTATTAATACCACTTACCTAATCTTCATTCTTCTCCCAACATATCCCCTACTTGTGAGAGTGTTTTTTTGCAAGAGGATGGAATCATTACCAATCATGATAATCATGTTTGTTCTCCCGATATCTCATCTACTTTTAAATAAGATATCTTGGTCTGATGTAGGAGCATTCGGGGGTACTAGCAATCTTGCATCACCAAAATTATTGTTTCTTATTTTTGTTATTTTCAATAAGGGCAAATGTGTGAAAATAAGTATTTTTAATTTTCAAAATATGTAATTTTCCCTATGTGGATTTGTAATTGTAATTTTGGAGGAAGTTTACTCTAGTAAATGTTTCAAAGGCATCCTAAGAGGAATATTCTAGCCTAGGAATCCATTTCAAGGTGGGGACCACTCATCAATTCATGTTCTTGCATATTTATTTGCATATTTTGCATGCTCTTGCATGTTGGGACACCCAAGTTTGCATATTGATGCATGGTTTTTCATGGATCCGTCAAAGCCGTTGGAGAATAATGAAGAACACCGTATTGACCAAATTTGATTGGCCATGGTGAAGGTGCCTATGTGAACATTTGATAATTTTTAATATTTTATGAATTATCCTCAAAATGAGCATGATTTTTACAAGGGGGTATTTGGTATGTTGTTTTTAAATACCACAATGGTATTCTCCCCCTCAAACCTCTATATATTGATGCCTTATCTTTGTTAGAAGTTGGCTTGAAGGAGTTGAAGTTTTGCATAATAGGATGCTATCAAATTCCATAGTGGAATGTAACTTCAAATATTTTCAGATTATGTAACTAGAAATCCCATTGTAATATTGTAATCTCATTTAAGTTTAGAGATAGTTGAATATTTTTTTCCTTCTTACATTGGTTTTGTGCAATTATTTATTGTTGTGGTGAGTTTTAGATTGTAAGGGGAGTCCCCTTTGTATTGGTGGCATTAAATCTCTTGGAGAAGGAGACCAAGACTCCAATTTTTTTCAGGTTTTAAAGTGTTTGGACAACAAAAAGAAAGTTTGAAGATTGCAGGTTCATTGCTTCAATGGTTCCGAATTGAAGATGATAGGTTTAAGGAGTTGATGCTATAGGAAGAAGGTGAATTGAAGAGTTATGATTTGTGGCTATTATGTGTTATTGTATCAAACCTCTATATCTGATTTGTGAGGTTTTCAAATATCCCATATGGCTATATATGATGTATTTTCATTTTGGAAATGATTTCCATTTAATACAGAGAAAATTTGAATAGTTAATCAATTAAACTTCTTGCAGATTTTTGGAAAAAATTCTTGTAGTTACTTTGTTTTATTTGTGTTGTTGAAGTTTATATTTTAAGGTTTGGGTACTCTTACATAATTGATATTAGAGAATGAGTTCCTAAAAATGTAAACAAATCACGGAACATGAGGCAATCTACACTAGGACAAGTGGGTGGATATAGTAAGCACGGTGAAGAAGAAGAGCTCATGTGGACTGTTCCAGGTATATGAGAGAAGTATTGAATAAAAAGAGTTGAAGCTGTGAAGATTATAGAGTATGAGATGTGAATGATGAAATATTTCACCAAACAAGATGTGTTTAAAAGGAAAGATGGGATGGGGCATGAGGAGACCCTTGATAATTCTATTTTTGGAAAAATATTGGGAAGAAGTGGCAAATAGGAAGCACCATGAAGAATTTAAAAATATATGAGCTGAAGTAAACACATTGGAAAATTTGGTTAATGAGGAAGTGAGGATATGGGAAGAGAGATATGGAAAGAAGAACATTCTCTTGAAAGAGGAAAAGAAAAATAAGAGTAGAAAGAAATAGTGTTGCAACCCTTTGGTAAGGGTTGAATGTAAGGATGAACATGTGGGGACACAAGTGAAGAGGATAATGAGGCACAAGTTGTAGTAATAACAAGTGGATGTAGTAAATTAAATTCAATAAATGAAGAAAGTTTGCAATTTGAAATTGTGAACAACATAGGTCCAAAATTTGATGAAAAGATTGGCGAAGATGAAGATGAAGATGATTTCTTGTTGAAAGAAGAGATGGAAAGAATCAATTGTTGTGTTGGAGCTAAAAATTCCACCTTGGTTCTTTCATACATCCATACTTACTTATCATTCCATTTCTGTCATAAATCCCCATTGCTCTTAATTCTTTATTATTTTTAGTATTAAACATAAAATTTTGTACATAGCTCATAAAATAAAACCTTGGATTGTCACCTTGAAATAAAACCCAGCCTCATTAAAACACTTCCTTGGAAGTACAAGGTATGTCTCCAAGACAATGCCATATCAAAGAGATATTCACCATAGTCTCCTCGACGAGACCAATAAAAGGCTGATGGAAATATTGATGAGACCCTCATACCTCAAGGAGACATAATCAAATGTCTCTCTGATGGCCCAAAAAGGAGTATGTCAAAGAGACATGGAGGCTTCACAGAGAAAAGTTAACTTGTCTCTCCATCAAGACATAGTAACATCAACACTCTGAGGATATAGGATTAGTTTTCATTCAGGAAATAGAAAAAAATCTCTCAAAAATATAGAGATTACTATAAAATAAATGATAGATTGCTGGCAAGAACATGGCTGGGCAGATATCCTGGCAATATTGAAGAGACATCTGTATGTCAGAGTGAGAAGTGAAGAAGTCTCTTCGACACTACAAGAACAAGTGAGAACGAGATGTAGAAGAGACACAAAGGCATCGACTATACATTGATAAAAGTCTCTTCAAATTTCTAACAAACACAACTCCATAATATCGAGACATAAGCTTATCAAAGAGAAATGTTCACCACTCGAGCATTGAAATTCATATATCAAATATTCAAGAAGAAAGAACTTAAGTACAACCATCAAGGAGAATTTGTGAGATCGAAGAGAGAAACTCAAATGTCTCTTCAATATTTTGAAAATGGGTTAGAGACACATCAAAAAGAGAAAAAGGGTATCCTTGACAATATAATCAAAGGTCTCTTTGACATTATGAAATAATGTCTTATCTAGTTGACATGACTAATAAATTCACCAAAAAGATTATTTCCATTAATATTGCAGTTGATTAGAAAGGTGGCGCGAGCTCCATTTATGAACCAGAGCTTCTTCCAATAAGCCAAATCTCAATATACTTGACTCTTTAGAGATAAAAAATAATTGCAACTCATGGATAGAAATCAAAGAGGAAAAATTGGATGATAGCAGGCAGCTCAGAAACTACGACGTTAGTTCAAGTAAGTACTCTTGGCTCAACTGAATGTGTTCTATAAAGATTTTATTGAAGTACTGTGCAAGTCGGGTTTTGAAATGGAGAAAGCCCCAAAAAAACAAAAGCGAAGAGGCAAAAAATAGAAGCTAGGACATTAAACCAAGACTTAATAGATTAGTGTCCCGGGTCTAGACCAAAATCCATGAGAACAACTCAATTAAATCCTTCATGCGAAATGTTGGAAGACAAGCACAAAAATCTTTGAGATGTATGCACTCTGCAGAGAAGTTATGATCTATTTGTATCTCATTACAAAAAGAAATACAAAAATAGACTTGTCTCAAATCCATAAAACATGAATTTAGAAAAGCTTGTGATGCCTAATGTGTTTGTCAACATAGAGCTAGTTAAGGCACTAGCTAAAAATTATAACCCTAAGATGAGGGCTATCCATGCCCACGATGGTTCATAATTTATTATTGTTGGTGTAATTAAATGTTTTGTACCTTGTCCGAGGTCATAATTACACCTTAGTTAAGTTTACTTAGGGACAACATAGGAGTTGTTGGAGAATTTCCACCTTTGGTGGACTTATCTTCTTATTACTTTATTACTTTTGTAAAATTTTGACTTGAAAAAAATAAAAAAATAAAAATAAAAATCAATTTTTGGTACAGTCCGTAAGTCCGCAGACGTACGTTGTAACGCGGTCCCGTCCACGTGGGCCCCCCCACCGGCCAAACAGATTTTTGGGCGGAGAAAAGGTAAATCCAACAGGCACTTAAAGAAGTTGACATCCTCTCCATGAAATCCAGCCAACCTCCAAATCTGGCATCGGAAAAATAAATTCCAAGAGGCGAAACAAAATCTGGTGGCCTACATAAAAAATATGGCAGTGAAAAATATATCCAGTCATTCACAATTATTCCAGCAAAAGAGCGAATATTCTGACGAATTTTTCGGCCACAAGAAATTTTTTGGATGACTGGCATTTGGCCTTCAAATTTAATCGTGTGATTTTCTGACGTCATCCCACATCAGCGTCCATTCAAAATTTCTTGATCCCTCACGGATTGCATTTTGGTTTTGGAAGGCGATTTTAAAATGCTCATATCTCAGTCACTTTCGCTCCTTTTTTTGAGCAATTTTTTTTTTATTTGGGCAAATTTATCATTCTCTACATAGTGGTGCAATCCGTTTTTGGTTTTGGCTTCTGGGTTTTCCAGAAATTGCAAATTCACACAGGTGTTGCTGCTTCGTCCTCATTTTGGCAACTTTAGGAGCTCATAACTTGCTCCTACGGTAACATTTGTGAGTGCCATTTTTTTGAAAGTGCATAATTTTTTGTGTAATTATTAGTGGTATGATCAGATTGATCTCATTTTGTACCAAAAAGTGTACTTGAATTTGTGGCCTATTGTGGCATCTGCATGTACCAAGATCAAAGTCCACCTTGTTATTTTTGGCAATGGCAATTGTAAATGCACTAAGTACAAAGTGCCAAATCAAATATTGCTTGGGGGGTTTCTTGGTTGAGTGATTTGGGGGGGTAATTTTGCAGTGATTGGTTGCATTCTTTTGCTTGGTTTCTGTTCTTGCAATGGGGAAATCTCAAATTGAACTCCTAACTCCACATAATTATGCTACATGGAGAAGATCAGTATGGCACTATCTCATGGGAAAAGGTATAATAGGTCATCTAAAGGACACTACTCAAAAACCTACTAATGCTAAATAATTGGAAAAATGGGAGATTGATCAAGAGAAAACATTTAGATGCATATGTTCATTAGTCTCATTTGATTTACAATTTCATATTAATTCATGTACAACACCTAAAGAAGCATGGGAGAATTTTGAAAATTTGTATGGTAAAACAAATAAGATTAGGGGATATCAGATTGATAATGATTTGATGAATCTTGATCCTAAAATTTTTGACCACATCCAAGACTACATCTCCAAAATCAACCAATTAAGAACACAGTTGAAAGAATGTAGTATTGAAAAAGAGGATTTACAATTGATTCTGAATGTGTTATCCAAGCTTGGTCCTGAGTATTTAGTGTTTGTTTCTGGCTTTCATACCCATTGAATTTCTATGGGAGCATCATATGTTGATCCTAAGTTTGATGACTTTGCAAATCTCCTAATCCAAGAGGAAGCTAAGTTAATGAACATTGGTCTAATCAAGTCTTCCAGGCCACATGCATTGGTTTCTAGTGAGTCAAAGGTACAGAAAGAATCAGGGAATCTTGATAAGAAGCAAAAGATGAAAAAGAACAAGCCACATAAAGAATCAGAATCCACTTTTTCAAAAGAAGAATTATCTAAGAAGAAGAGGTCTTTTTGTGCATATTGCAAGAAATATGGACATGAAGAACACTATTGTTATAAGAAGGATATTGATGAGTTGAAAAATATTCTCCAAAATAATCAAATTTATTTTCCTTCTAGAATGTCTGAATCACCTCCTTCTTCTTCAAAACAATCTAAGGGAAAAGTTCATTTGGCATCTACATCAGGAAGTAAAGGTCAAGCTCTTTGTTCTTTTTCAGGTTCAGGATTAGGGAGATGACTTCTAGATTCAGGAGCATCACATCATATGGCATCTTCAAAATCTATATTCTCTTCATTTCAACCTTGTACTGTGTCTCCTATCTTGATGGGAAACAATACATACATGAGTGTAACAGGGAAGGGATCTATTAGTTTTGGGGACAACAGTTTTCAGGATGTTTTGTGTGTTCCTCATTTGATGAACAATATTCTTTCCATATATTAGATTACACATGGTGGAGATGGGAGAAATGTGGAGTTCACACTTGATTCATTCATCATTCGAGACTTGGAGAGTAGAGAGATCATTACTACTGGGGTGGTTGATCATTCATATCGGTTGTATACCTTTGCAGATTTTGCTTCTGATGATGACATTGTTCCTTCAGCTGTTGATCACACTTCTAGTGCGAACCATTATTCAGAGGAGAAATTTGGCAACTTGAACTTAGGATTTCTCACATCAGATCCAATACTTGAGCCATGCATTTCATCTCCTCCATCTACTATTGCAGTTGATGATGCTTGTGATTCCACAATTTTGGTTCCTTATGATTCAATGCAGCAGGACATATATTGTCTTCCAGATATGGCTACTTTGGATAGCTTCTTGACAGGTATTTCAGAAATGTTTTTGGAGTCTCATCTTGCAGATTTGGGGGACATCATTGATGACATTCATCTTCTCTTTGATGAATATGCTCCTTCTTCAGTTGTTGTGAGGGAACACTCTAACCCTCTTGTTCATTCTCTACATGATCATTCTTCACAGATTGGTGTCAGTGTGGATACTTTTGGATAACATTTGGAGGAGGCTTCTTTGTATTTAGAGGGGATATATTTCTCTTTGGATCATGTTCTACATTCATCTCTACTAGATGCTGGATTGTACTCCTCAACAGTGTGGCCTAGAATGCCTTTTTGGAGTGTGTCAGCTTTTGGCATCGACATGGAGACACTTGAGCATGCTTCAAAGACATCATACATCTTGCATACATTCTTGGTTTTTTTTCTTCCTAAGGGGAGGAACGTTTTTTGGAAAAATTGGATCATCTTCAACATTCAATGTCGAGCTTCTACCATCATTGCAGGAGACTCAACATTGAGGGGGGGGGTTTCCTTGTCTCTCTTCTACTTCTCTCTTATGGGGGGGTCTTTTTCCTCACATGGGGTTTTTACCTTCTCATGCATCATTGAGAGTATTTCCATTATTTTATTTCATATCTCTTTTGGAGAGGAGTTTTGTCCCATTTGGTTTTCTCCTTTTCTCTGTTTGTGAGAGATTTCATTGCATTTGTACATGGGTACCTAACATGGCCTAGTTGTCAGGACCCATCTTGCATTGTTTAATTTTGTGTACATTCTCCCTAAGTTACATTTAAGGGGGGGTGTTGGTGTAATTAAATGTTTTGTACCTTGTCCTAGGTCATAATTACACCTTAGTTAAGTTTACTTAGGGACCACATAGGAGTTGTTGGAGAATTTCCACCTTTGGTGGACTTATCTTCTTATTACTTTATCACTTCCATCTTTCATGGAAATATCATGTGATTAGGTTTCCACCTTTTGTGGGTGATCCACTATTTGTGGTGGTTATCACATTATCACTTTCCACTTTAGGTGGAGTGATAGCTTTTCATTGTTGTCTCATGTCATAAGATTATGATATTTGTCATAATCTTATGCACTCCTATGTTCTCACCTTGGCTATATAACCAAGGGGTCTCTACTACATTTGTACATTGATATCATTATCATATTGACATTGAATACAGTCTATTCTTGTCACATTATTTTATCTCTTCTTTGTGCTTTCCATTTGGTCCATAGATCTTAGCATCCATAGCCAATTCTAACATGGTATCAAAGCATGTTTGATTCTAACAATTATCACAACAAGGGATTATATTTGTATAGTTTTTCAATTAGATACATCCATGAAGAAAAAATGAAGAATAAGAGACTTGTTAGATGAGTATAGGACCATGGATGCAAGCTACAAGATGTGTAAATTGCCTCTACACAGACCCAGGTGTCTAGGAAACCAACCTAGAAGATTTTATAGTGAAGAGAAACCCCCATTTCTTGTGGATTCATTTGAAGAATATTACCACTATACCTACTATTCAGTTATCCAGGTCCTTGGAATTGATGCCCCTAATACAATGGCTATAACTCCCATGGTCTTATTTGTAGATGTCTAAAGCCAAGATGCCAGGTCTTACGACTATGCAAAATACTTGTCTAAGGCTATTAATACCTCGCTTGCTGCCATTAAGAATAAAAATGATGCCATCAACTTCAAGCATTATTATCTACTCATGCATATGATATTATATGAAGGTCAGGTGATGGGACTGTGGGGAGAGGAGTTAAGAATCAAGGACTTGGATAGTGATAGTTTAGATGTGGATGTCCATATGGGATAGTAGATGTGGGAGATCCCACTATTTGTATTTCTAAGAATATTTTGTCAAAACCTCATATAAATTGATTGGCCATAAATATGATTACAATTTGTCCTCGAAGATATAGAGATTCCTCAAGCCAAAGGATAAGAACCCCGAGGGAAAGGTAAACCATAATTGGGGGGATTGATATGCATTCAAAGATTGTACTATGATTAGAGTATATGGATTTGAGGCAACCCAATTCTTACTACCTAAAATTGTACCTGACAGGGTTGCATACCTTAAGATTGTAAGGAAATTATCCAATTCAGCCTTCATACACCTTAAGAGCTATGGAAGGAAAACTTTTATGCCTTCTACTCTATGTTTTGGTGACTTTACCATCATTGCTGATACATGGTATGAGTCAATTAATAGCATATTAGATTATTATGACTTGCCATTGGGAAATAAGAGAGATAAATTTGACCTTGAGCACTTCATTTATGATGCCAGGATCTCATAAAGATTTAAGGGATATGAACATGAGTTATTCATAGATGATGTCATTAGGAATTATAATGAACCTCAAGTGATGATAAGGAATGCTACATACAACAAGATAATTATGGCCAAAGCTTGGAGGATAGATAATAATCCATTGTATGCATAAGATTTTCATGAAATACAAAATCTTATGGAGAGGGTTGAGCAACTAATCCTACATGAAGAAGAACTAACTAAGGATGTACCTCTCGTAGCTTTTGAAAGAAGAAGATATATTAGTTCTAGGAGACAAGCTGAGAATGTAGTTCCTTTAAGCCATTTATCACCACAACCTACTCGAGAGGTGAGCTTCTCAGCCGACACTCCTATTATTATCAAATATGATATTGAGGAAGAGAAAGATGTTACAAAAATCACCATCCCCACTATTCCCTAGTATGAAGAGCCACCTGAGAGGAATGTGATCACATTTGAAGCTTCTAATGAGTTGTCTGATGATGTGAGACACCGAGCTAGCCAAAAATTTATTGAAGATGATGCATTTTTTCAAACCCCTAAGTTTAAATCTTTCATCTATGAGTACAAAGTAAAAATTATAAGAGAAAAGCTAAAGGAAATCAACCCTGAGCAAGAAGCAGATGCCCTGAAAGAACTCTAGTATGAGGCTGATAAAGAAATGGATGAAATCACTCTTGAAAAAGGAAGAGCATTGCTATAAGAGGTTGGGATCATAATTCTTCTAGGGTGGGACATCATCTCAGCCATTATGTTTGATAATTTCTTGAAGAGAAAGAACAAGGCCTTACAATTGATAGATGAGGCCAACAATAAGATATACATTGGATCATGATATAACCCTGATAACACTAATTTACAAATGTGGTCCCTTTACTCACCAAGGAAGAGGCCTTCCCTTATCAATAATCATGATCAAATTTTTGATCATCTTCTAGTATAGAGAGTATGGGATATATACCCTATGGAAATTGTTGATCTAAATATGAATGTAGCCAAATATACCAAGGCTCAAATTCAGAAATTGGTTAGAGATAATAAGGGGATGACTAATAAAAATGAGAGGTTGTAACAAGAAGTGATCAACTATAGAGATAGGTTAGCTTCCTCTTCAGGGTCTTACTCACATTTTATTGAATGTGAAAGGAAATTAATTGAAGCAATGTATGAGACCACATATTGGAAACACAAATATGAAATAGTCCAGAAAGGGCTAGAGGAATTCAAGAAAAAACTAAAAAAACACTATATTCAAAATGACATCTGAACTAGTGTGCAAGAGGTTTGATGATATGATTAAACTTGCCGATAAAGTCTGGGTTATCCATGATAAGACATATGCAGATTTACAGGAACACAATAAGTTGTGTAACGAAATGAAAGAGGTGGAATTGTAGATAACGATGAAGAAAGGTGACAATAAAAGTGTACTTCAAGAATATCAAGAGCTTATGAACACACATGAAAAATTCCATAATGTAATCACACAAGAACTAAGTGAATTCAATTAGTCTCTAAGTATGGCTCTACCAAATCTCTTCGAGGAAGCAAACTTAAAAGACCAAGATGCATGGAAGGAAGGGATATTTCAGTATCTATTGATGGCTCTTGATGCAATTAATGATGAAGATAAGGTGCTCAAAGAAACACATGTGCAACTAGGATGGATCTTTGAACTTGAATATGCAATGAAA
The DNA here is from genome assembly GCA_007115665.2 of Sequoiadendron giganteum. Classification (NCBI taxonomy): domain Eukaryota; kingdom Viridiplantae; phylum Streptophyta; class Pinopsida; order Cupressales; family Cupressaceae; genus Sequoiadendron; species Sequoiadendron giganteum. The sequence continues at coordinate 47,277,887 of CM021106.1, forward strand.
GATATACTACATATGCAGATACATATGCAAAGATAGGATATGTTGAACATGTGTCAAAGGTTAACTTATTCATCACTTGGGCCAAGTAAGGAAGAGATTGGATATCAAAGTTTGACATTTGTGGGTGCATCATAATGGAGCATGAGACTTGAATAGGTATTAGATGATCATGAGCACTTGCTGGCGATTAACAGATCACAGTGCATCCATTGGAAAACTATTAAAGTTTAAATGTTTATATTAATCAAGTTTTTAGTTATCAAATGATGTAACTATTTGTGAATGGGCTTGTAGCTTGTTGCCTCCTGTATAAAAAGGGAAAAATAAGGCCTAGTTTGGATTATCATTATCATCATCAATAGTAGTATATAGGTTACATTAGTATAGCATATTCCATCCATCCACTTCCGCATTTCATAAACTTTTGTAATCAATGCATATCTTTTGAAGCAATATAATGGAGAAGACTATTCATAATTGGTGATCTATTTCTACTATTCTACTTTTGTGTTGATTTTCAATCTTATGTGTTGTTGTGCTGTCTCCAAAGTGGTTCTCTAAAGTTATTCAAATTTATACAATTTTTCAGGGAACATTTTTTGTTGTTGTGTGATTGTTTTGATTGGTTTCTTGTTGGAGTGAATTAAAATACTTTCAAGTAATTCATTTTAATTGATTCCTACAAAGGATTAAAATCCTTTTGAAGTAATTATTCTGATTGGTTTCCCTCAAAATAAGAATTAAAAAATCCTTTCTTGATTTCACAATAATTTGGGAGGACAACACTGGGATTTATAAAGAAGAGTATAATAACTGACTAACCTGCATGTTTGTACAAGGTGCAAACATCTAAAAGTGCCCAACAGTTAGAGTTAAGTTGAGGAGTAGATATACCTATCTTACATATATGTCTCAATCACCATCATCCACCCCTCAACTCCATTCACCCAATAGATTTAAGCAGTTGTCAAGTTTAGAAAATTCTCATACAAGCTTCTACTTATACACTCATTGTGAGTAGATTACCCAAGTTAGAAAAAAATTCCTTATCATTCAGGTACACCCACCTAGGTCTATTAGGGCCTAAAGAGCAGGGGTGATCAATCATATTTTCCTCATTCATTAGCCAAAAAAATACTAAGAGACTCACACCCTCTTAAGGTTCAAAACCTACATTTTTAAGACCAAACATGTTGGAAGTCTAGAGATGTTGGAAGCTTGAGTTATTTGTGTGTTTCTTGGGTGTTGCCATTGATGCCAACCCCTTGTATGCAAATAGTGTTGAAATTCTATTGGTTTTGATAATGCCAACCCTTAGCATTGGAATTGTTGGAAGTTTGAAGTTTTTGGTATTAATGTCAACATAATGTTATTGGTGTTGTCATTGATGTCCTACTTTAGTATAGTCGGAGAGGTTGTTGATACAAATTGTGTTTTGGTAATATTGTTGTAGTTGGAAAGGGTTGCTTGTTATAGATGTGTTTTAGAGATGTTAGTAATGTTGCCGATGAAGTTGGTTCACTTGGTTTCCAAGTGCTTTTGAGAAAATTTAAATAAAAAGAGAGTTCAATGTGATAGACTGGTGTTCAATGTTCTACTACACATTTATTCATGATTGAAGCTATTCCCATGTGGTTTGGACATGATGATTAGATGTGTTCAAAGGTATCATATATAGAGTTTCAAGTTCTAGATCGTTCTACGATAAAAGATGTGTTTGACAATATGTCTATTTAGAAAATAGGATGTCTAAGAGAAATGAGATTTCTTTGCATTTATCTTAGTGAAGGTTCTAGTGTTGCAGATCTAGGAATATTCTTATATTTTTGTATCTACCTTCCCTTGAAGTTTTAGGTTATGAGTTGTTCCACAAAGTTGTCTAGTGTGTTGGATGTCTATGCCAATACGTCTGGTTACACAAAATGAAGGTGTTCTTGAGTTTTAGGTGGTTGGAGTAGTTGTGAAAAGTATTTTGATGGTGCTGGAGTATTTTGAGATGTTGTATGGATGTTGTGGAGTATTTTTGTGTGGTCTATGAGATGTTTTCAGACCTTGAGAGGTGTTTTTGGTGTCTCTTGTTAGTGTTTGTGCAGGTTTGGCCAACTTGGCATGCTAGCGCTAGTTGTGGATGGTAATTATTATTTGAGGAAGTGTTGAGAAGCCTATACCTCTCAAATACTTGAGAACTCATTTTACTTCATTCCAATTCTCCAATCTAGGATTACTCATATACCTACTTACAACTCTTACAACATGTGCAATATCTGGTCTCGTGCATACCATGACATACATTAAAATTCCTACAGTTGAAGCATATGGTACCTTGGACATTTTGTCTTCCTCCTCTTGTTTCTTTGGACACATCTCCTTAGTCAATTTCAAATGACTAGGAAAAGGTGTGTTAACAAATTTTGCATTCTTCATATGGAATCTCTGCAACACATTTTCAACATAATCAGCCTACAATAGTGTTAATTTTGTATTCTTCCTATCTTTAAAAATTCTCATACCAAGGATTTGTTTTGCTGCTCCCAAATCCTTCGTAGAAAATGAATTTTCTAACTATTGTTTTAACTCACTTATGTGATCCATGTTAGACTCCGCTACAAGCATGCCATCAACATATAAAACATAAAATAATGTAGCTTCCATTATCCAACCTCTTAAAATAAACACTATGTTTAGAACTACATCTGTTGTAACCTTGCTTAGCCATAAAACTATAAAATTTCAAGTACCATTATCGAGGTGCTTGTTTCAAGCCATATAAAATATTCTTCAATCTGCACATCAATTTATCCTTACCTTTGACCTCAAATCCTCGGGGCTATTCCATATATATCTCCTCCTCCAAATCACCTTGGAGAAAGATGGTTTTCACATCTAGCTATTCCAAATACAAATCTTCAACAACCACAATACTTAAAACAGTACGAATAGAAGTCATCTTAACAACTAAAGAAAAAATTTCAGCAAAATAAATGCCTTTTTTCTGTGCAAATCCTTATGCAACCTACCCGAAATTAAATCTATTTTATCTCTATCTTCCCTTTTCAGCCTATAAACCCATTTGTTTGGTAGAGCCTTTTTACCTACAGGTAACTTACATAATTCCCAAGTCTAATTTTTCAGCAAGGAGTCCATTTCTTCTCTCATTGTAAGCTCCCACTGAACCTTTGTATCCACCTGCATAGCTTCATCATACCCTTTTGGTTCACCAACATCTATTCAAAAATAGAATACAAGGAGGGAGAAAACATTTCAAGAGGTATACTTAGCCTTGTTGACCGTCTAACATTTACTGGAGTTTGTGGTATTTCTTGTTGCTATTGCGGAGCATGGGGAACTATTGAAAAATCACTATTTGGAGTATCATCTAGCATTGCAAAATAATTTAATTTCTTCTCATGCTACTGCAACTGATCTTTCTACAAGACCTTCTCATTGAATAAAACATCCCTACTTCTCACAATTTTTAGATTTTCAACATCCTAAAGCCTATAACCAAATTCATCAATGCCATATCCAATGAAGATGCATTTTTTTATTTTGCATCCAACTTGGTTCTATTTTTAGAATCTACATGTGCAAATGCTTCACATCCGAAGGCTTTGAAACAATAACTCACCTTTTTACTTGTCCATGCTTCCTCTGGAATACCACAACCCAAAGGAACTGAAGGATCTCTATTAATTAAATATATAGTAGTATTGACAACCTCTACCCACGTGTTTAAAGGAAGCCCAAAATGCAATCTCATGCTCATTGCACGCTCCATTATTGTCCTATTCATGTTCTCAACCACTCCATTTTCTTGTGGAGTCCTTGTAACCATTTTCTACCTACAAATTCCATTAAAAGAATAATAATATTCAAATTATTTGCAGCAATAATCACCACCATTATCTGATCTGAGACATTTTAATCTTCTACCCATCTCATTCTCAACCAAACTTCTCCATTTTTTAAATGTTTCAAATACGTCATATTTTTTCCATAGGAAATAAATCCAAACTTGCTTAGTTGCATCATCTATGAATGTAACATAATATGAAGAGCCACCAAGAGAAGATACCTGAGCTGGTCCCCATACATTTGTATGAACAAGCTCCAACTTTTCATCTTTCTTTTGGTTCCCATCCTGGTGAAAACTAACTCTCTTTTTTTTCCATACAATTTTTTTTCACATAAATCCATATTAATGCATTTCAAACTTGGTAAAGTTTTTTTAGAATGAAGTACCTTCATACCCTTTTCACTTAAATGCCCAAGTCTATTATGCCATAATATTGTCTCAAAACCTGCAACAATTGTTTCAGTCTCTTCCTGCGAACGCACAACAATTGTTCCTGAACCCATTTGATTTTTCTCTGCAACAACCAAAGTAGAAGGAACAATATGACCTGTAAAAATATATAAGGTTCATACTTTCACAACTTTTTCTACTATTAAGGCACGTCTTGAAACCTTCCAATTTTTATCATTAAAAGTAACTGTGCAACCTTCATCATCTAGTTTCCCTAATGAAATTAAATTCCCACTTAGCCTTGGAGTGTGTCTTACCTCTTGTAGAAGCCAATGATTCCCATTCTGCAACTTAATCTTAATTATTCCCTTTCCAAAAATTTGACAAGGTTCATTATCTCCAAAATAAACTAATCCAAAATCCCCTTGGACATAATCAAGAAAAGAACTTCTATGGGGCATAGAATGAAATGAAGCCCTTGAATCTAAAACCCACGAATCATCAACATTATCTAGGGAAAGAATCAAAGTATCATCCTCAAATTTATTACTTACCATATTTGCCTCTTTATTTCATTCTTGTTTGTCTCCTTTATTCTTTTGAGACCAACAATATTTCTTTAGATGACTTGGTTTCCCATAGTACCAAAATCCTTCTATCCTCTAGATTGGGACCTCTTGTCCTTTGATTTTCCTCATGACTTCCCATGACCTCTAGAACCTTTTCCTCTCTCCTTTAATCTACCCCTACTTTTTGCATTAAAAAATCTACTTGATGTGGACCCACCTAAGCTTTTCCTATGCATTCATTCACTCATAATAACACCAACAACATCATCAAATTTTAGGGTATTTGAACCAGAAATAGAGCTGCTAAAAACCATTACTAAGCTATTCTAGCTTTCAGGGAAATAACATAGAATCAAAAGAGCCATAACTTCTTCATAAAATTTTACATTTACAAAATCTAATTAACTGGTAACCATATTAAACTCATTTAAATGATCAACAAGTGACCCACCTTTTATCATTTTCATATTGAATAAACACTTCATAAGAAATACCTTATTTGAAGTGAAAGGCTTTTCATATAACTTCACCAAGGTTTGCATCAACTCTTGAGCTGTCTTTGCTATTGTAATATTGAATTCCACAGATGGTGCTAGGCACAATTGAATGGTTCCCAATTCCTTTCTATCCAAAATATTCCAATCCTTATTAGTCATTGTTGCTAGTTTATTAGTTATTCCTTCCAATGACCTCCATAAATCCTTCTGATAGAGATAATCCCCATCTACATCTTCCATAACTGACAGTTCTTCCCATTGAATTTTTCTACCTTCAATTTACCCTCATCCTCCATTACTCCCACTTAACCATGAGACCTTCCTATAGACGATAATCAAACATGACCTGCTCTGATACCACTTATTAGGAATTGCATGTAGAAGATATCAATTAAATGCAGATAAAATTTAAACAAAGGAAGGAAAAATACATAGAAATAATAACAAGAGACAAATTTTTATGTGGTTCACCCAAACTTGGGCTACATCCACCAATAGAGAGTCCAATATTATTATCTAGAAAATAGAACCGATAACAACCAAAAATCCTTGCAATTCAATACCACTACAAATGCTACAATACAATATCAATGAAAACCCTAACCCTTAGCCATTTTATCAAGACTTATGTTGATTACAAAATAGGGAATTTTTTGTATGTTGACAAATAGAAAAAATAACTCTCGATGCCTTTATAAAATAATAAGTCATTTGATGTGTTTACATTATTGCTTTACATGTTTACATTATGTTAATACATGTTAAGGGTTTAATGGTGAATAAGGGTTTAAGGACTAATACAGATATGTATGTTAATGAGGGTTTTTGATGTTTTAAAGTATACAACTAATTGACCCCCCTTTTAGTTGTCTTGTGCATATAACTTTTGGTATCAGAGCCAGGTTCCTAGGAAGAATCTTAGCTGGTTGAGGTAGATTCAAATGGTGCATAGGAAAGGTGTCAAATATCCCTTGTTTGATGGAACAAATTTTACCTACTAGAAAGCTAGGATGGATTCTTTCTTAGTCTCCCTTAGATTTGGTGTTTGGTAGTTTGTTGAAAGAGGTTATACTATGCCTACAAATGGACCATCAAGTAACGATGAGATCAAGGCATATGAGAAAAATGGAAAATCAAGGAATGCAATCTAGTGGTCTTACTGATTCAAATCTTGTGAAGGTTATGAGCTACAAATCTGCTAAAGATATTTGGAAGAAGTTGGAAGGAATCTATGAAGGATATGACGAGATCAAACAAGCGAAGATGTAAAACTAAAAAGATAAATTTGAAACCTTGAGGATTTCTGAAGATGAAGATATTCTTGCCTACATGCTCAAAGTTGATGAAGTTTTTAATGTCATTAATGGTCTTGGTGGAAAGCTGGGTGAAAGCAAAGTGGTGAAAAGGCATTAAGAACTCTACCTAAAGCTTATATTCATAAAGTTTCTGCTATTGAGGAAGCTCAAAATTTGGATAATTATTCTAGAGATAAGATGTTTTGTGCTTTAAATTCTTTTAAAATAAGAGAGTTTGGTCAAGATGCTATAAACAAAGTAAGTGTTTTTAGATTTTTCAAAGTGGAAAAGGATGATGGATTAGATCCAAATGATCTTGATGAGGTGGAAGCAAAATTTGTGAGGATATTGAAAAAGGGTATTGGAAAATACAGAGGTAAGCTACCTTTCAAATGTTTTAATTGTGGAAAGATAGAACATTATGCATCTAAATATCCAATCAAAGTTACTAATGACAAACAAAAGGATCATAAGGGTAAATTTATCAAGAAGAGTTATTATGTTGAAAAATAAATTGGTTTTTTTGATGATGAAGAATCGGATTATCCAAATGAAGGAAGTGATGAATGCTTGTTCATGAATTTAAATGATGGAACTAATTCCACTAATCTTGAAAGATGCATGAAGGAAAGTGCTTCAAAAATAGATCATAACATTGAAGGAACTATGTTGACTTCTTTTCATGCTAGAGAAGAGAAGAATTACTGGATCATTGATAGTGGATACTCAAATCATATGATAGGTGATAAGATAAAAAAATTTAAGCTTGAAAAGCATGATGGTAGCCTTGTTAAGTTTGGTGATGATACATCTACTAAGACCTATGGAAAAATTTCAATTAGTTTTGATGGAAAGCATAATACATATGATGTTCTTTATGTCAAGGGCCTACGACATAATCTTCTAATTGTAGGAAAAATGTGTAGCAAAGGATATAATATTATATTTTAAAATGGTGGTTGTGAAATTAGAAAAGGAAGCTCTAGTATTCTGGTTGCTGTTGAAACAAGGACAAGAGGCAATTTCTATCATCTCAAAGGTAGTGGTGCAAAGTGCTTTATGTATCAAACTAATGAAATTTTTTCTATGGCATAGAAGAATGGGTCACATTATTTTTTATAGCCTAGTAAGGATAAGATCTATGGATTCTATGAGAGATTTTACAAAGACTACAAAGACTATCAATGCAATCTGCAAAGAATGTCAAGTTGGAAAGTAAACAAAGACAAGATTCAAGACAAAGGAATATTATACCACAGGTCTTTTAGAGTTAGTGCATATGGATCTATGTGGACCTACCAGAATTATAATCTCATGTGGTGATAGGTATTTCATGTTATTAATTGATGATTATTCTAGAATGGCTTCAGTTACATTTATCAAAGAAAAATAAAAATCTCTAGAAAAGTTTAAAGAATTTAAGGCTATGGTTGAGAATGAAATGAATCTAAAAATAAAATGTTTGAGATCTGATAGAGGTGGTGAGTTTAATTCAAATCAGTTTAATAGTTTTTGTGATCATGGCATAAATAGGAATTTATTAGCCCCTAGAACTCAACAAAATAGAGTTGTGGAAAGGAAAAAACAAAATAGTTCAGGAAGTAGCTAGGACAATGATGAAGGAATCTGACCTTCTAGATGTCTATTGGAGAGAAGAAATTTATATTGCATTCTACATTCTTAACAAAGGTCAAGAAAGAGTGAATAGTTAAAAGACTCCCTATGAGTTATGCTATGGTAAACCTCCCACTGTGAAATATTTCAAAGTTTTTCAAAAAAAATTTTATATCAAAAGAGATGAGGAAACTTGGGAAAGTTTGATGCAAGATCTAATGAAGGAATTTTCCTTGGATACTCTACAAGAAGGCCTACTGGTGTTACAAAAAAATATTGAAGAAGATTGCTGAAATTGCAAGTGGAAAAGTGGATAAAGAATCACATCAAAGTTTAGTACTGATAGAAGGATATGAATTTGAAGAACCCCCTTGCAGTGAAGAAGAAAAAGGAAAAGATTTGATAGTTGAAGAGGAAGAATCTCTAGAAAATAATTCTAAGACTCCTAAAGTAGAAGAATCATTTAGAAAATCAAATCATTGGAGATAAGATAAAATGTGTGCTGAAACGAAGAAAATATGCCATGATAAAAGAAGAAGTAAATTTTTGTTTAATTTATGAGGTGGAACCAAAAACAGTGACTGAGGCATACAAAGATGAGAATTGGATCAAGGAAATGAAGGCAAAGTTTAAATAGATAGAGAAGAATCTAACTTGGGAATTGATACTAAGTGGGTATTCCAGAACAAGCTAAATGAAGGTGGAAAATTTGTCATGAACAAGGCTAAACTTGTGTGTAAAGGTTACTCATAGGTTGAAGGTATAGATTTTGAGGAAACATTTTCTCTGGTTGCAAGAATGGAAGCTTTCAAGATGTTTTTAGCTTTTGCAACACATAAAGATTTCAAAGTATATTAGATGGAGGTGAAATCTACATTCTTGAATGGTGAATTGGAAGAAGAGGTATACATTGAGCAACTATTTTTTTTCAGTTGACTGAAGATTCTTATATGGTTTTTAGATTGCAGAAAGAATTATATGGGAAAAAGCAATCTCCCAAATCTTGGTATGCAAGTTTAGCTAAGAAATTGTTGCAGCAAGGATTTAGAAAAGGTACAATAGATAGCAATATGTATTTCAAAGTTGAAGGAGAAAAAATCTTAATTGTGGTGGCATATGTTGATGATATAATCTTCAAAGGAAATGAAGGTACATGCAAAAGGTTTGCTGAATAAATGCATAAAGAATTTGAGATGTCAATTTGTGGAGATATGAATTTCTTCCTTGGTTTGAAAATTGGTCAATCAAAGAAAGGTATATTCATATCATAATCTAAGCATGTTAAGGAATTGTTGAAGAAGTTTGGAATGGATGACTCTAAACTGGTATGTACTCCTATAGTTACTGGTTGTAAGTTGATCAAGAATGACGAATCTCCTAAGATATATTTGAGCAAATATAAATCAATGATTGGTGGACTATTATACCTTACTGCTACTAGACTGGATATCATGCATTTAGTTTGTCTTGTCGCTAGATTTCAAGAAGGTCCTAGAGAATCTCATGTTAAAGAAGTGAAGAGGATATTTAGATATTTGAAGGGCACTCTAGATTATGGCATGTGGTATCCTAAGGATATTGAATTCTCTTTGAGTGAATATATAGATGAATATTGGGATGGATGTGTAGATGACATGAAACGTATAAGTGGTGATGCTTTCTTTCTTGGAAGTGGGTTGGTTTCATGGCTAAGTAAGAAGCAAGATTTAGTGTCATTATCTATTGTAGAAGCATATTACATTTCATCAACATCATGTTGTACGTAGGCATTGTGGATGAAGAAAAAATTAAAGAATATTAGAGTTTCATATGATGAACCTATTTCTATCATGTGTGACAATACAAGTGCAATCAATATTTCAAAGAATTCGGTAATGTATTCAAGAACAAACCATATCTCAATCCGGTATCACTTCTTGAGAGAGAAAGTTATAGAGAATGAGGTGAATTTGGAGTATGTGCCTACTAAGGATCAGGTTATTGATATTTTCACAAGGGTTCTTCCAAAAGATACTTTTGAGTATTTCTAGGAGAAGTTAGGGGTTATTGCCCCTCCTTTTTTTAACTAGATGCATAAGTGTGCACATCTGTCCAGGAAGAATTTCAAGATACATTATTGGTCTTGAAATGATGTTGAAGGCTACCTCTTAGGGGGAGTAGGTAGTAGTGGTTGCTGGATGGAGCATATTTTATGTCCCTAAGGGGGAGTATACAAGAAGGTAGTACAAAAGAGTGAGTGTAGTTTATTGTTGGTGTTGCAAGTGGTGTATGCAGATAAGGTACAAATGTTGCCCTTTGAATTTTTTCAAAGGAGGAGAGTAAAAGAGTTCAATAGAGGACAAAGATTTGGATCTAAGTCTATGAACCTTTTCCATGGATGCCAAAGAGAGAGAGAGAGAATATGGAAAAATGATAGGGAGAGAGTTAGTGCAAAAGTGAATATGGTCTGAAGACCATAGGGGGAGAGAGTATTGAAAAGTATTTTCTAAGGATAAAAGGAGGAGAGTGATCTAGAAAAAGGTGTTGTAGGAGAAGTATTAGAAGAGAGAGGATGAAGAGAAAATATTTTCATAGTTAAGGCGATTACTACTTATTGCAATATTGTTGTTGGCTCCATTTGCTGTTGATAGTTTTCTAGAATAGGTATTGTCATCAATGACAAAGGGGGAGATTGTTGGAAGTTTGGAGATGTTGGAAGATTGAGTTGTTTGTGAGTTTCTTGGGTGTTTTCATTTATGTCAACCCATTGTATGAAGAAAGTGTTGGAATGTTGTTGGTGTTGATAATGTCAACCCTTAGCATTGGAGTTGTTGGTATTAATTTCAACATAATGTTGTTGGTGTTGTCATTGATGTCCTACTTCAATATAGTTGCAAAGGTTGTTGGTATGATTTGTGTTTTGGGAAGATTGTTGTAGTTGGAAAGGGTTTCCTGTTGAAATTGTTGTAGATGTGTTGTAGAGATGTTAGTAATATTGTTGATGAAGTTGGTTCACTTGGTTTCCAAGTGCTTTTAAGAAAATTTGAATAAAAACAGAGTTCAATATGATAGAATGGTATTTAGTGTTATCCTTTGCATTTATTCATGATTGAAGTTATTCCCATATGGTTTGGATGTGATTACCAGAGATGCTCAAAGGTGTCATATCTAGAGTTTCAGGTTCTGGATCATTCTACAATAGAAGATGTGTTTAATAGTATGTCTATTTAGAAAAACAGGTGTCTAGGATAAATGAGATTGCTCTACATATCTCCCTAGTGAAGGTTCTGGTGTTGTGGATCGAGGAATGTGCTTATATTGCTTGTATCTAAATTCCCTTGAAGTTTTAGGTTCTGAGTTGTTTCGCAACATTTTTTTGTGTGTTGGATGTCTGTGACAGTACATCTAATTACACATAATGAAGGTGTTCTTGAGTTTTAGGTGGTTGCAATAAGTGTGCATAATATTTTAATGGTGCTAGAGTATTCTGAGATGTTGTGGAATATTATTGTGTAGTCCATAAGATGTTTCTAGACATTTTTTGGTGTGTTTGGTGTCACTTGTGAGTGTTAGTGAAATTTTGGCTGACTTGGCGTGCTAGTGTGTTTGTGTAGATTTCGGTCCCAATTAAGCAGTAGCATGGTTTGGATTTACTTCTTTATATTGCAGAAGTTTTTGGTGTAGAACTATTTGATGTTGCATGGTTGAGGTGTATATGTATCCTTAAGGTTGACCTAATTGAGATTTCTTTAGGTCGTGGAGGGTATAAATGAAAGAACAACTATTGTGTGGATTAATATCAGAGTGTGTGATGCAAAATATGTGCAATTGATCAAATGTGATGATCTGAGCATGAGAATTAATGCCTATGACTTCCTAATGTAGTGAGCATAAGGTGTTTATATTTTAGTCTATTTGATGAGTTATTTGTGCTTCAATAGAACCGTACCTTCAGAATATGTGAGATGCATTCTTAGCATTTCAAATTGGCAATGAGCCACCCCTTCTTCAATTATTCTTCCTTTTGGGTCTATTGAGTCCTTTGGTAGCGAGCCATCAACAATGAGCCTTTCTTTATCTTTCTAGGCAGTGAGCCCTTGATAGTGAGCCTTATTGTATTTGGTGTTACAATTCACATATTAGTGAGCTAATCCTCACTTTGGTTTTCCTTTATTGGGTTTTCCACATATATCAGGTGTTCTTATGTGTTTGATGTGTTTGCATTATTGTTTTACATTTTTACATTATGTTGATGCACATTAAGGGTTTATGGACTAATGCAGATCTAAACGTTAATGAGGGTTTTTGATGTTTTAAATTATAAAACTTATTAACCCCCCCTCTTAGTTGTCCTTTGAATATAACGTCAACAAATTTTTGGAAGGAGATTTGATGGAAAAATAGGAAGAGGAGTTAAAAAAATATATTGTTGGAGGTGAGAAGATTGATGTTGCAACATAGAATGAGGAAAAATATGTTGGGATAGAAAACAAGAATGCGGTAAATTTTAATTTTGAATTTAGTTGTGATGATTCTATACCTTATTTGGTGAGAGTAGAAGAGGATGCTGAGTATGTAGATGGAAAATTTTAATTTTCATGGAGTAGTAATTGTAGATTTGTATAAAGATGAAGTAGATATTGATCGTTATTTGGATAATAAATATTTGCATGTAATAGTTATAGAGGATAATGTAGGTGGGACCTGGTGGAGGTGGTTAGTCTATGGTGGAATTAAACCCATGAAAGAGGAGATAAGAGAAGTGAGTAATTAGAAGAGGAGATGAGAGAGCCATTGGAAGTGGAGGATAATTAATTGTGGATATGAGTCCATAAGAGGAAGGAAGAAGAGGATGAAAATTTGTTGGAGGAAGATGGTGATCATTTCAGCAAAGTGCTGAAAAAGAAGAAGAAAGAAAATTTTCTAGGGTACCATTTCAAAATTGGATTACGCTGTAAGTTTCTTTCAACTTGAAAGAGTAGTTCCAATAATCAAATCCATTTTTTGAGCCTATGCTCACAAAATTCCTACTCGGTGTATCTAATGTAGGAGCATCTAGGGCTACCAACAATCTCGCATCACAAAAAATATTGTTTCTTATATTTTTTATTTTTAATAAGGGCTAATGTGTGCAAAAATAAGTATTTTTAATTTCCAAAATATATAATTTTTCCCTACGTGGATTTTTAATTGTAATTCTGGAGGAATTTACTCCACTAAATGTTTCAAAGGTATCCCAAGAGGAATACTCTAGCCTATGAATCCATTTCAAGGTGGGGACCACTCATCAATGCACATCCTTGCATGTTGATTTGTATGATTTTCATGCTCTTGCATGTTGGGGTGATCAAGTTTGTATGTTGATGATGAATGCTATTTCATGGAGCCATCAGAGCCATCAGAGAATAATGAAGTACACTAGATTGACCAAATTTTATTGGCCATAGTGTAGGAACCCATGTGAGCATTTGATAATTTTTAATATTTTATGAATTATTCTCAAAAGGGGAATCGGTTTTACAAGGGGGTATTTGGCATGTAGTTTTGAAATACCACAGTGGTATTCTCACCATCAAAACTCTATATATTGATTCCTTTTCTTTGTTATATGTTGGATTGGAGGAGTTGAACTTTTGCATAACAGGATGCCACCGAATTCCACAGAGGAATGTGACTTCAAATATTTTTAGATTATATAACCAAAAATACCATTGTAAGATTATAATCTCATTTTATGTCAAAGATAGTTGAATATTATCTTTCTTTCTTGTATTGGTTTTGTGCAATTATCTATTGTTGTGGTGAGTTTCAGAATGTAAGGGGAGCCCCCTTTGCATTGGTGATATCAGAGATCTTGGAGAAGGAGACTAAGACTCCATGTATTGGTAGGTTTGAAAGTGTTTTGATAGTAGCAAGCAAGTTTGAAGATTGTGATGGGTCTAGTTAATAGATAGTTTTCTTCCATTTAGTTCATTTATTTTAACATTTCAAGATACTTATTTTAGAGACATTCTTGAAACTTATACATCTTTTATATCTTTTATGCAACCTCAACCAGACTTTGATATGTGGAAATATAATTATGATATGATGATGTTTGCATGGATAAATGTGTGAATGTATATGCAATTCAATATGATTTAATGTTTAATTCATGGTTGTTAATGGTGTGTATACTGTAGATGAAACTAATCTCTTATAGATAGAAGAACTGTAACCCGCAATAACTAAAGAGCTCAATCCACAACCAAAGGATTCTAGGTAGATTATAGGGGAGAGTCCGAAATGCTGAGAACATGATAGTTACAAGAAATGATGGAAACGATCATATAAGTGGTCAATTGTGAGTCACCAGATCATCTAATAAGATGAGAAGAGGAAGATGAAGTCTGTATTGATAAGGAAGCCAACGTGATAGTTTTCACAGAGCACATCTCTACCAAACCATCAGGGAAAAGTTCCAATTCTATTTTTCTTCTTCTATATTTTTCAATTATGGTTTCAATTGCAAAGACTAGTCCTCTCCCTATTTTGAAGGAGAGTGGACATCTAAAGTCAGTTTTTTTTTTAGTTCTTATACAAATAAAAATCCTCCCCATCCTATATATTTGGATCAATGGTTGAGGAACATATCTAATTAGAGGATATATGTTTTGATAGTTCTAGTTTTCTTTCACAAACAATAATTCACTATTAGTTTTTTGTTATTCAGTTGTAATGGATATGCATTCATGAGCTAGAGATCTGTGAAGATTCTTTTCATGTTGTGAGAGTTTAGTTATATGCAATAAAGTTATTCCAGTTTACTATTATGATTAGTTGATTCAAGTAGAAATTTTTATATTTCTCTTGTGGGTACAACAACTCAAAAAAGGACCACTCGAGGTACTGTTCACCCAAATTAATTTATGCTATTAGATTATAAGATTACATTGTTGTATTCATTTCAATTAAACTCTTAATTACATGCACATGAATGATATCTTTTATCATGAATTATGCTCTTTAATGTCTCTTTGAGTCATTCTCTAGAGGATTCAAGTAGCTAGAAGTAGGAGTCAGTAGTGTTAATAGATTGCAGAGTTTAGGTTTAGCAGTTAACAGTTACAATGTTAAGTTGAAGGTACCCATATCATCAATAGCAGATTAAGCTATTTTCCCTATTTTGCAAGTTAGCACTTTATTTCCTTTTCTAGCCTTTATTGTTTTTCTATACATGTGTAAAATACCTATACTCTCTGATATAGGCCATGTAGAGTCTGTGAATGCACTATATTGCTAGAATCATCAAAAGCTTATGAAGCCTTGGTTGATAATTAAATAAAGTCTTTGCAAGAGTTTAGTGAACTATTTAGTTAGGAACTCCTCATATGAATCATGTGTCTAACACCAAGTTGACTGAGCATTAGAAATGGCTTACATTTTTGGTGCCATTGCTAGGGATGGTGCTACATTTAGGATTCCATTGTGTAATTTCAATCTTTCACATTTTAAATGTTTTGATTTCAACATTAGGATAATTAGGTTTTTATCCATCAACACATTTTTTTTTTAACAATGTGTAGGAGAATATGATAAAATTGGTTAAAAATTTTGTATGTGGAGGCAATGAGATGCTCTAGGAATATATCTCCCCTCAACACATGAATATTTAGAGGATACTGGTAATAAAAGTGAACAAAGTGGGCATTCCTAGGGAAGAATCATCCCTAACACCAATATCCACATCAGACACATAGGAGAATTCCCACACACAAATCATCACCATGGGTGATGTTATGGTGGAAGACCCATCATAGTATTTGGCTTTTGAGTTCCCCATTACTAACCAAAAGAGAAAAAATGCCTTGAAGAACATATCACCTTTAGAATTACTTGTCTTCTATGGGTTGGTCATGGAGGACAAAAATACCTTCCTTTTTGAGTTTGATGTGTCATGTAGAAGTTATGATTATACTACAGATGCATATAGGATCAAACTATTTCCTACAACATTAAAGGATGATTCTTTGAGATGGTTTATGATTTTAGGAAGAGATGCTATTCCAGATTAGAATTCCATTAAAAAAAAGTTTGTGGAAAAGTACCAGGATTAATGTAGAGGCATAGAAAAAAATAGGGATGACATCTGTAGGATGTCAAAAAAGGAAGATGAATCTTTGGAACAATATATGGAAATGTTTGAGTTTTGACTTAAGAAATCCCACCAGAACAAACTCTTTGATGAGTCTTTAAAATTGATATTCTTAAGGGGGATTAATGAGGATTGCATGGATGCACTTAACCTCGTTGGGGCATGAGATATTTCTTAGTCACCATTTGAGGAAATCTGCAAAGCATGTAGGAACTACTCGAGGCATTTCACTAAGAAGGCTAGAGAAGACATGGAATCTTCCATAAAAAAAACATCCAATGGAGTCTCTAGAGTTGAATTGAGTAATCTTCTATCAAATATGAAGGAGGATATTATCACCCATCTTACTACATGGTTAGACACCCTCCATATCGAAAAGAAGCAAGAAGAGGCAGAATAAACTCTTAAAAAATGCTATCCAGATTGTAGACAAATGAGAAATAACTACAAATGCAATAAGATGGCAAGTATCTCTGAAGATAAGAAAGGTACATCAGACTTCCATACATTGGAAGGTGAAGATGGAAAATTATTCTACATAGCTCAAAGTAAACCATGGTAGCCAAGAAAAGGTATGCCTCAAGATCCTTTGAATTACACATGTTATTTCCTAGTAACAATGCAAATCTTCCTTGTTGGAACACTCAGTCTTGGGCCAATTTTCAAAACAAACAATGGTCAATGCCTCAAACCAATTAGAACCAACAGTAGAAAAACATGTATACACCAAAAAAAATTCAAGGATCTAACAATAATTCTCAATGGACACCCCAAAAAAACCAATGGCAACCTCAATGGCAAAGAGGTTAGCAATAGAAAAACCAAAACATGAATTATTAATAGCTAAAACTACCCTTGCATCCACAAAAACAAACCATTATGCCTAACCCAACAAATTCAACATCATAGCAACCTAGAGCACCTCAATTGCCAGCCCAACCTGCACCTAAACCCAATAAAAAGAATGTTTAGTAGGCTTTTGCTAATGAAGTTTTTCAATACCCTTATTATGGGGTAGAGGTGAGTGATGTCCACCTCAGATTAGGGAAAATGTTGGTTGGGCCTTCATCTCTTCAAATCAATGAATTGGTTGATGAGGAACCCCCAACAGAGACTATGGACAACCAACATAAGGAGCTTGTATCAAATTAGGTTAGCCCAACTAATCCAAGTCCAAAGTCTCCATTCCCTAAAATATTAGTAGTTCAAAGGCATCAAACACAAGCCCAAACTGACCTATTGGGTTAAATTAAGGATGTTTGCATCAAGATACCCCTTATACAAGCCATTGTGGAGGTTCATATTTATACTCAAATAGTGAGAGAACTATGTCTTAAAAAATCCAGACAAGAAGTAAAACGATCCCTAGATTGTACATGTCCTAGAAAAACTTGTAGTTATTATACTGGGAAACATAGCTATACCCAAGTATGTAGACCCTGGGAGTCCTATAGTGGATGTAAAGATCAATGTAACTCTCATCAAGAAAACCTTAATTTACTTAGGAGTAGCTATTAATATAATGAGAAAAGATACCATGAAGTTGTTACAACTAATAGTACTGAAACCTACACCTACTATTCTACAACTAGTAGATAGATCCATTATTAAACTCGAGGGTATCATTGAAGACTTGGTAATAACATTGAATTTTTAGGATTACCTTGCTGAAATTATGGTATTGCAGCCTAAAGATAATCTTATAGGCTAGCCCCTCATTTTAGGAAGACCTTGGTTGGAAATAGTAGATGCCTTTATAGGTTTCAGATCTGGGAATATGATTATCTCTAATAGAAATGTGACTAAGAAATTGGTCCTTTATCCACTAGCCCAACCACATGCAGACCTAGAACAAACCATTTGGCCTACTATAGATGAGGAGGATCAATACTCCTAGGATAACTTGATGACTATTGAATGCAATCATTTTTTAGAAAACCAAGATGAAGATGAATTGATAGTAAACATCATGCAAAATAACTATGGTAGGTACCTGCAACATCAAGACCATCTAACATATCTACAAGATCCTCTAAAAAACATGATTCTTGCCAACTCATCCGAGTTAATTTCCCAAATATTCTACACCTTGTTACCACACTAATGTTTTCCAAACACAGTAGCACTTGAGATCTCACTAGTTCAAATAGAATCCAAGACTTTAGAGATAATTCTAGGTAAAATATTGAATATTAACAGTCAATTGACTGATTTACTATTAAATACCTGAAATAATGAGAGGGGGTGGTGAATCAATATTATATTAAACCATTGAGCTATAAAATATCCAATTATTAAAGCATATTTAACTACAAACAAGAATGAAGACATTGAAAAGAGAATGACACCATAAGACACATCAACGTCATATTTTTACGTGGAAAATTCAAAATGGGAAAAACCATGGTGAGGATTAGCACACAATAGAATATATCTAGATATATAATATTACAAGAGCTAAATACCAGGACACACTATCCTGAAAGGCTCATAGCCTAAAATAGTTTACAAAATAGAGTATGGCTCACTACCAAGAGGTGAACTTAGATAGAATGTGCCTTCCTTGTGCTGAAGTTCAACTATGATGAAGCACAATGTATGAAATAGTTCTCTACAAGTGTATAAAAAATATTTGTATACTTGTTTATACAAATTCACACATTTGAAATTCTTGATCACTCTGATATATTTCATTTCATTAACTCCCACATACACACCATCATGCTTTCTACTCCTCTCGATCTCAAAAGAGTTCACATATATACTGTATATGAACATGTAAATCAATTAGGTTTGATTAATTGAAGTAACATAATTTAAAATCAAAACCAAGGCTGTTGGCATTAGCCCCAAAAATACTTTCATCTTTGCATGATATTAGTTGGCATGAATGGTGTAGGAGCACCTAGTTCACTAGTTACCTCTCATAGGCAAATTTGTCAAAATTGAATGTTTATTTTTAAATTCATGTAAAAGGTCATGTGAAGACCTATTTAAATGTATTTAAGGTCTCAAGTAGATCACTAGGGGGTTGGTGAAGTTAAATTTGCAAAAAAATGTTGTTGAGTTGTCAAAAATGCAAAATATGCAAGAGTGTAAAAGTGTGCAAAAAGACAAAATACAAAGGAATGTGAAGAGTCACCTCATTGGGAAGGTAGTTAGTTGGTTGAAGGTGAAAGGGAAGTTTTTACACATGATGTAAGAATATATTTAATCCTTGTATGGGTGAGCAAAGGCAGTTCTTTTTGTAATTCTTGAATCAAGTTTTGAAATAAAAGTTCCCTGTTCAGAAAAATTCAGTTTTTCTTTCTATTGTCTACCAATTTGCACAACCTATACAGAAGCATGAGACTTTAAATTTTTTAGTTCCAAGTAGAATAGTATCTTAGCTTTCATTTAAGTCAATTTAGGAGGGATTTTAGTGAGTATAATATTTTTTTGAGTTACTTATCTATATCTCGATCTGTACCCCTCAAAATTAGGGTTTTGAGAGTCAAGTAAGTTATAAATTCACCATCCCACCAAAATAGACTTAGTAGGTCAATGGGATGGGTATATTAGAGCGTATTTAGGAATTTTTTAGGATGTGTGTGTGTGTGTGCAGATACATGGAAGATGGAATACAAAGATATGTTGTTGCTCCAAGTGAAAATTCTGAGTTTTCCATGCAAGAAAAGTGCCTATAGGTCAAAGTATGAATAAATAACTTTGATAGAGGCTTGTTGATGAATATAAAAGCATGGGAAGACTTAATCAAACATGTTTTAAGTGGTGTAAAGGTGGTATAATATTTGCAAGTGGCATTTTATATAAACCCTTGTTTTATTTAGTCTCAAATGGCATACAATGAGGGTTTTTAAGTCTAATACATAAATGATTGGTTCTCTGAGAAGTAATGATGGATTTGGTAGTTTCAAGGCATGATAAAAGACTATTTCAAGACCATTGGTATTTTGGTGATGATTAAACATTACTTACTTTGATAATATGGCCTAATTGGGTGCAAGTTCAAGCGAACAATTTATTGGTTTGTCTATATTTTGCATAACAAGTGTTATTTCCCTTGAAGTATGTTATAAATGAATGAAATGGGTTCTTAAAAGTTTAGGGTTTTTGAAAATATACATTATGATTGATGAGTAATCACCCAATTTAAGGGCTTGGAAACCTACTTGAAATTGGATGCCTAGATTTCTAGAATGAGCAATACTATGTAAATAATGATATAATTGATGGATTTTGGTTTGAACCTACTTAGGTGATGTTAGAAAAAATGTCTCCATGATTCAAAAAGAGTAGGAGGTTAACTTGGTGATTTAAGTGTTTTGGGCAAGGATTACACAATGTGTAAAATGAAGTTTTGACTGCAAAACTAGAGAGTTTGTTAGATCTGTGTTATGAGAATAAGTTCTTAGATTGTTTTAGTTAAAATGATGGTGTCTACTATGACTTGAAATATTGGTATGGGTTTTCAAGCAAGAATACTTGGGTTGTTGATATTTTCCCTTGTGGGATAAGTTGTAAAGATGAGTAAATTGATGCACGATGGAAGTATGGAATGTTTTCAGAGATTGTAATTAGTTTTAGTTAATCTGATTGGTATTTGAGTCTGATCAAAGTCTTGAATGATGGCTTGGTGTTTTTTCTTGTTGGTAGCCTCATGGAAGTTAAATGCAAATGATGGATTTTGAAGGAAAGTTAAGTGAAATGATGTGATTTTGATGAAAAGATAAAAGATTTTTAGTTTCTTGTTTAATTTGATCTTCTCCAAATAATTTTTGGGTCTGACATACCCTAGATGATTGGTGTTGTTGGTAGATTATCTACACCAATTGGTATCAGAGCTAGAAGGCTCTGGGAAAAGAGAAAGTTTGTGGTTTGTGGTTTTGTGTTGTGATTGGTTGCAGGTGCTTGGTCCATCTAAGTTGCAGAGAGAAAGTCCAAGAGACTAGGTAGAGAAAAGAGGAGATACCTAGGTGAGGTAAAGAAGTTGTTGAGTTGTGTTGCAGTAAGAACCAGATGGATACCTAATTGTGAGGAACTAGAAGATTTGCAGCTTGAGAGTACTCCACTGATGGGAGTAGTTGAGAAGATGAAAAGGTGATTGGTTAGAGAAGGTCAAGGATGAATTGTGAAAGAAAGATGAAAGTTGACAAGGATAGTCTTATGTCCTTGGTTGAGGAAAAGTTGATGGAAAGTTGAGAGTGGTAAAAGGGTAGTCCTGTGTACTTTTGAAGGAGAAAAGTGTTTGAGAACTTGATAAAAAAAAAATAAAGTTGGTAAAAGTCAAAGGCAAAGACAAAGTGAAGGCAATATTAAAGACAAAGTTGAAGACAAGATTGGAACCAAGATTCAAAAGAGTAAAGAAGTCCAAGGAAGATTTGAATTTGTTTTTCAGGTACAAACAAATTTGAAGCAATATGTTTCCAAGTGACTTGGAAAATTTTGTTGGTTGGTTGTATGGTGGAGGAGCACCTAGTTCACTAGTTACCTCTCATAGGCAAATTTGTCAAAATTAAATGTTTATTTGTAAATTTATGTAAAAGGTCATGTGAAGACCTATTTCAATGTATCTAAGGTCTCAAGTAGATCACTAGGGGGTCAAAGAAGTTAAATTTGTAAAAAAATGTTGTTGAGTTGTCAAAAATGAAAAATATGCAAGAGTGTAAAAGTGTGCAAAAAGACAAAATAAAAAGGAATGTGAAGAGTCACCCGTTGGGAAGATAGTTAGTTGGTTGAAGGTGAAAGGGTATTTGTTCCAAATGATGTAAGAATCTATTTAAGACTAGTATGGGTGAGCAAAGGCAGTCATTTTTGTAATTCTTGAATCAAGTTTTGAAATAAAAGTTCCCTGTTAAAAAAATTCAGTTTTTCTTTCTATTGTCTACCAATTTGCATAGCTTGTAAAAAAGCATAAGACTTTAAAATTTGTAGTTCCAAGTAGAATAGTATCTTATCTTTCATTTAAGTTGATGTAGCAGGGATTTTAGTGAGTACAATATTTGTTTGAGTTACTTATCTATATCTCGGTCTGTAACCCTCAAAATTGGGGTTTTGAGAGTCAAGTAAGTTATAAATTCACCATACACCAAAATATACTTAGGAGGTCAGTGGGATGGGTATATTAGAGTGTATTTAGGAATCTTTTAGGATATGTGCATGTGTGCAGATACATGGCAGACAAAATACAAAGAGATGTTGCTGCTTCGAGCAAAAAAATTGAGTTTTCCATGCAAGAAAAGTGCCTACATGTCAGAGTATGAAGAAATACCTTTGATAGAGGCTTTTTGATGAATATTAGAGCATGGGAAGACTTATTCAAACATGTTTCAAGTGGTGGAAAGGTGGTATAATTTTGGCAAGTGGCATTTTCGATAAACCCTTATTTTATGTAGTCTCAAATGGCATACAATGAGGATTTTTAAATCTAATGCATAAATGATTGGTTCTCTGAGAAGTAATGACGGATTTGGTAGTTTCAAGGCATGATAAAATATTTTTTTAAGCCCCTTGTTATTTTGGTGATGATTAAAGACTACTTACTTTGAGAATATGGCCTAATTGGGTGCAAGTTCAAGCAGATA
The DNA here is from genome assembly GCA_007115665.2 of Sequoiadendron giganteum. Lineage (NCBI taxonomy): Eukaryota > Viridiplantae > Streptophyta > Pinopsida > Cupressales > Cupressaceae > Sequoiadendron > Sequoiadendron giganteum. Next base: position 47,300,805 of record CM021106.1, read on the forward strand.
GTTTATTGGTTTATCTATATTTTTCATAAAAAGTGTTATTTCCCTTGAAGTATGTTATAAATGACTAAAATGGGTTATTAAAAGTGTAGGTTTTTTTAAAATATAAATTATTATTGATGAGTACTCACCCTATTTAAGGGTTTGGAAACCTACTTGAAATTGGATGCCTAGATTGCTAGAATGAGCAATACTCTATAAACAATGATATAATTGATAGATTTTGGTTTGAACCTAAATAGGTGATGCCAAAAAACATGTCTCAATGCTTGGAAAAGATTAGGAGGCTAAATTGATGATTTAAGTGTTTTGGGCAAGGATTACACAATGTGTAAAATTTTAACTACAAAACCAAAGAGTTTGTTAGATTTGTGTTATGAGAATAAGTTCTTAGATTGTTTCAGCTAAAATGATTATGTTTACTATGAATTGAAATATTTATATGGGTTTTGAAGAAAGAATACTTGGGTTATTGATATTTTTCCTTGTGGGATAAGTTGTAAAGCTGAGTAAATTGATGCATGATGGATGTATGGATTGTTTTCAAAGATTGTAATTAGTTTCAGTTAATTTGATTGGTATTTGAGTCTGATGGAAGTCTTGAATGATGGTTTGGTGTTTTGGCTTGTTGGTAGCCTTGTGAAAGTTAAATGAGAATGATGGCTTTTGAAGGAAAGTTAAGTGAAATGATGTGATTTTGATGAATAGATAAAGGATTTTTAGTTGCTTATTTGATTTGATCTTCTCCAAATAATGTATGAGTTTGACGTACCCTAGATGATTGGTGTTGTTGGTAGATTCTCTGAATCAATTGGTATCAGAGCTAGAAGGCTCTAGGAAAAGAGAAAGTTTGTGGTTTTTTGTTTTGTGTTGTGATTGGTTGCAGGTGCTTGGTCCATCTAAGCTACAGAGAGAGGCCTAAGTGAGAAAATAATTTGTTGAGTTTTATTGCACTAAGAACCAAATGGATACCTAATTGTGAGACACTAGAAGAGTTGTATCCTGAGATTACTCCACTGATGGGAGTAGTTGAGAAGATGAAAAGGTGATTGGTTAAAGAAGGTCAAGGATGAATTATGAAAGAAAGATGAAAGTTGGCAAGGATAGTCCTGTGTCCTTGGTTGAGGAAAAGTTGATGGAATGTTGAGAGTGGTAAAAGGGTATTCCTGTGTCCTTTTGAAGGAGGAAAGTGTTTGAAAACCTGATAGATAGAAAATAAATTTGGTAAAAGTCAAAGGCAAAGACAAAGTGAAGGTAGTGCTAAAGAAAAAGTTGAAGACAAGATTGGAATCAAGATTCGAAAGTCCAAGGAAGATTTTAATCTATTTTTCAGGTACAAAAAAAGTCAAAGCAATATGTTTCCAAGGGACTTGGAAATTTTTGTTGGTTGGTTGTATGGTGCAGGAGCATCTAGTTCACTAGCTACCTCTCATAGGAAAATTTGTCAAAATTGAATGTTTATTTGTAAATTCATGTAAAAGGTCTTGTGAAGACCTATTTCAATGTATTTAAGGTCTCAAGTAGATCACTAAGGGGTTGGTGAAGTTAAATTTGTAAAAAAATGTTGCTGAGTTGTCAAAAATGCAAAATATTCAAGAGTGTAAAAGTGTGAAAAAAGAAAAAATACAAAGGAATGTGAAGAGTCACCTCATTGGGAAGGTAGTTAGTTGGTTTAAGGTGAAAGGGAAGTTGTTCCACATGATTTAAGCATATATTTAAGTCTTGTATGGGTGAGAAAAGGCAATTCTTTTTGTAATTCTTGAATCAAGTTTTGAAATAAAAGTTCCCTGTTCAAAAAAATTCAATTTTTCTTTCTATTGTCTACCAATTTGCATAGCTTGTACAAAGCATAGGACTTTAAAGTTTTTAGTTTTGTGAACCCCAATCCTACACCTACACAAACATGGAAAACAAGCACATTATTAGATTGAAATGTAAGTTAGAATAAGAATTCCCCATGAAATCCATCTACAATATTCAAAGTAGGAAATGAATGAAGAACAATAGAAACAACTAAGTTAAATCCTAATTTAAACAATGCAAAACTTGATCCCATGGGGGAATTGGTGCCAATTATATGTATAAATTGGCCCTTTCCCAACTCCTTTGTAAGCTTAATGATGGTTGATCCACTTGATGGTGAAGAAAAATGATGAAATCCTTGAGAAAACCTGCAATAACCTAGCTATGGTGATGACCAATGCTCAAGAAATGATACAAAATTGCTCTAATGTGAAGATAATAACTTTGCATTCAAATTGTGGATGATATTGCAATAGAGGAGGCCTCTATTTATAGATTTTAAGAATGGAAGATTAAAGTATTTAGATGAATGTGGGACAAAAGACCAACCAATGAGAAGATGCCACTTGTCCACATGTGATTGGAGGAGGAATGAGCATATTTTGGTCAATGTGCATGATAAATGCTATGAGATTCAAATTTGAAATTTGAAAGTGACATGTTTAGAGGGAAGGGAAATGGAGTTAAAGTTACTTGGCTCAAGGCCAAGGAAATGTAAGAGGCCTTAAATGCCTTGTTGGAAGTACCCATCCCCTTTTGGAGGGATTTTTGAATTGGAAGAATATTCCATAAAAGATGCCCTTTTCAATGGAAATTGATGAATTAATAAATCAAATAAATTGATTTATTGTGCAAGTTGCAAAATCTAGAGGATTGGAGTGATTTGGTGTAAACAGTGATATAATTGATGGATTTTGGTTTGAACCTGCTTAGGTGATGCTAGCAAACATGTCTACATGCTTGGACAGGATTAGGAGGTTAACTTGGTGATTTAAGTGTTTTTGGCTAGGATTACAGAATGTGTAAAATGAAGTTTTGATTGCAAAACCAGAGAGTTTGTTAGATCTATGTTATGAGAATAAGTTCTTAGATTGTTTTAGTTAAAATGATGGTGTTTACTATGACTTGAAATATTGGTATGGGTTTTGAAGCAAGAGTACTTGGGTTGTTGATATTTTTCCTTGTGGGATAAGTTGTAAAGCTAAGTAAATTGATGCATGATTGGAGTATGGATTGTTTTTAGAAATAGTAATGAGTTTCAGTTAATATAATTGGTATTTGAGTGTGATGGAAGTCTTGAATGATGGTTTGGTGTTTTGGCTTGTTGGTAGCCTCGTGAAAGCTAAATAAGAATGATGGATTTTGAATGAAAGTTAAGTTAAATGATGTGATTTTGATGAAAAGATAAAGGATTTTTAGTTGCTTGTTTAATTTGATATTCTCCAAATAGTGTATGGGTCTGACATACCCTAGATGATTGGTGTTGTTGGTAGATGTTCTGCATCAATGAGCCTATAATAGATCCATTTAAAATTCATAGCACATATTTAAACTCCTTAACACCAATTATAATTAGGTTAGCCAGGGGTAGACCTAAAAAATCAAACCTCCAACCATATATGCAATTCATCAAATGTGTAATGCAAAATATTGTTAACACATTGAATTCTTCTCTAGATGACACTGAGAGACCTATCTCCGATTCCACAAAGCAAAATAATTAAACCTAAGAAAATACGAAATCTCCCATATCAACATACTATACATAAAATTCACTGTAGAATTCAGATAATAACACAACCATTCATATCTTCTGTATGCCTTCACATATAATCACAAACCTTCAGTGTAAGATGAATCTTGTAGTCAAAAGCATATGTAAAAAGTCCTGTAGATATATTTTTCATTGAGGTGGAATCCAAACCAAAAAACTAGACAAACTAAACCAATAAATAAGAAGAACTCTATTTTCCAAACTACTAGTAACAATATCGTTCCAACCGTAAAGCCTAGTCAACTAAATTTCATCACTAGATAAAAATGATGTAAATATAGACCATAATATTAGCTTCTAAAAGAATCTTACATAATGAGATGGTACAAACCAAAATACTAGATCAATAGACTTCCATTACCAGAGTAACAACTAAACTATACAAGTAGTGTATAACACTAACAATCATCCAAATCACATTGTTTGACATCTATGACAACCTTCCAATTTCCAACATATACAACATACCTCATTGATGAACATGTTGCAAGAAAACACAACAAAATTTGTATTGGATTATCATGACATGAAGGGGATAGACCCAAACTTGTGCATGCATAGGATTTATATCAATGATGGTTTTAAACCCATAAGGCAACCCTTAAGGAGAATGAACCTTGCAATGAGAGACAATTAAATCAGAATTACAAAAATTTCTTGATGTAGGCTTTATATATTCTATATCTAATAGTCAATGAGTTTCACCTATACTATTTGTCCCAAAGAAAGGAGGAAAGTGGAGACTGTGTGTAGACTACCAATAACTGAATGGTGCAATTAGGAATGACCACTTTCCACTCCCCTTCATTGACCAAGTACTTGATTCATTAGCAAGTAAGAAATAATTTTATTTTTTGGATGGATTTAGTAGATATAACCAAATTAATATTTCCCTAGAATACCAAGATAGGACAACTTTTACATGCCCTTCGGGCACATATGCTTAATATGTCCTACCATTTGGGCATGTAATGCACTAGCCACCTTTCAAAGGGTAATACTTAGTATATTATCAAACTTTTCATATTATTCCATGGAGGTTTACGTGGATGATTTCACAACTTATGAGAATACATATGATGAAGCACTTGACAATCTAGAGAAGGCGCTAAAAAAGTGTCAAGAAATAACTTATCCCTGAGTCATGAAAAATGATTCATGATGATGACATAAGGGATTATAGTAGGAAATTTTGTGTCAAATTAAGGAATTAAAGTGGACCCCCAAAAATTGAGGCGATCTCAGCACTACTTGTGCCTCAAAGACAAAAACATTTTAGAATTTTCCTAGGACATGTTGGGTATTACATGAGATTCATTCATGAGTTTAGGAAAATTGCAGCTCTACTATTGATTTTACTACCCAAAGATGTAGAATTCGAGTGGACAATTACATGTCAACACTACTTTGAAGCACTCAAGGTAGCATTGACTAAAAATCATATCTTGAGAGGACCATATTAATCCTTACCTTTCCATATCCATATAAATGGTTCTGATTTTTCTATATGAGTTGTGCTTGGGTAGAAGGAAGGCAACAAAGAGTATTCCATATATTACATCAATTTTTTCTTACAAGGGGTAGAACTCAATTATAAAATGATAGAGAAGGAGATGTTGGCATTATTATATGCAATAAACAAATTTAGGCATTATATTATATGATATCCAATGTTCGTAGATATTGACCATACAACAATAAGGTATCTAATGAACAACCTAGTGGTTGGTGGCAAGCTTGTTGGGTGGTTATTGCTACTTCAAGAATTTGACATTACTGTTATGTATAAGCCATGTAAAGAAAATGTAGCGGTGGATTTTCTATCCAAACTTCTAACCAAATAAAAAGAAGATGTTTATTCTTTCCCAAATGAGCATTTATTTTCTCTATCTCTCCATATACCTTGGTATGAAAATATTGCTAACTATCTTGTAGCAGGACAAACACCACCCCATTTATCACCAAGAGAAAAGAGGTAATTAGTTCATAAGAGTTTTTCTTACTCCTAGACAGCTAGATACTTATTCTAAATAGGCCTAGACAACATAATGAGGATATGTATTAGAGAAGATGAAGTATATGATATCCTCAAAGCATGCCATGATGAACCCCGTGAGGGACACTTTGCAGAAAATAAGACAACTTTTAAGATTCTCAATACTAGCTACTATTGTCCAAATCTTCATAAAGATAAAGTGAAGTACACTAGGGGCTATGATAGGTGTCAAAGAATGGGAAAGCCATAAAAAAGATGAAATTCCATTGCAACCACAATTAGCAATAACACCATTTGATAAATGCGGATTGTAATTTTTTGGCGCCATATCACATACATCAAAAAATAAAGAGTAGATACTGGTATGCACAAATTACCTCAAAAACTAGGTGGAGTTTAAGGCTATACAATTTTCAAGAGATGGTAATGTGGCAAAGTTTCTCTATATATGAGAACATATTCACAAGAGAGATTGTCATAGACCAAGGACCCCAATTTACATTAGAGATGATCACAAAATTGGTTCAAGAGTATGAGATCAGACATAGAAAGAAAACTTATTACCACCCTCAAGCTAATATGGATTTCCAATAGAGATTGTCATAGAGAAAGGACCCCAATTTACATTAGAGTTGATCAAAAAATTGGTTCAAGAGTATGAGATTAGACATAGAAAGAAAACACAGTACCACCCTCAAGCTAATGGATAGGTTGAAGTCACAAAAAATAAAATTAAAAACATTCTAACAAAGACAATACAAATTCATAAGAAGGATTGGGTAGCCAGGTCGCTTGAGGTAGTTTGGTCCTATAGGAAAAATTGGAAGACCAAAACTGGATTTACACCATACGAATTGGTGTATGGAAATAAAGAAATACTTCCTATATAATTTGAGTATACAACATTGAGAACAACTATTAAATTAGTCATGGATTTATCAACAACACAACAAGAGATATTACACAACCTAAATGAACTTGATGAAATTAGAATGGAAGCCATACACCACACTTAAGTTGTCTAGAATAAAATAATCTATTGGAATGATTAGTTCATAAAGACAAAGGAATTTAGTTTAGGTGATTGGTATCTCCTTTATAACTCCATATACAAAGGCTACAAAGGGAAATTAAAAACTAGATGTCTTGGTCAATATGAGATAAAAAAAGTGTTTCTAAATGGAGCAGTACAACTACATATAATTAACGAAATTAGGTTCTCATTACTAGTTAATGGACACAAATTGAAGCTTTAAAAAAATCTATTACAAAAGGATGAATTCCTTCTTTCATTCATTCAACAGTTTGAACCTACAATTGACAATTTAGCAACAAAGACTACAAGTTCTACAAATGGATTAGTCGATGAGCTACACAGCTCATCAACTGATGTTTTATAAGCATAATTCCACCACCTGTTTCAAATTCACACATTGCACATGTGACAAATGTTAACTTTAATTTTTTGAAATATTCAAAGAAGCAATTGGGACCTATAACATCACACTTGAAGGTGACAAACTTTTAGAAGGGACTTGTTAATACAAGCACCCGTGGCACTTGTTTGACAGTATTTTCATATTACCACCCACATTCACCACTTATCTATCATTTCATATCCTATTTCTCCATACACACAACCACACACATTTCTTTTCATCACATGCCACTTCTTACATCCATTTACACGTAGCTTTCCACCACCTTTCTCGATTACCACATAACATGTTATTCATTTCACCTCATCTATTCCATGCACTTCGTAACTTTTTTCCTTCCATCATTCACCACATTTCATGTATACAATGTCATTCATTTTAAATTGAATTTGCATGAAATTAATTGCAATTATGACAAGTCATTTCACATCCCGCCTTGGAGTCATCAATCACTTCACACGAGTTAAGTTTCACTTCAACAACATTCTACAAGTACACACATTAACATATCATAATTTACATAGATGATAATTTATTTTCTACATATTTATTCATTAATTCATGCATGCTTCATATATTAATTGATCTTCCATTACATTTCATTTAACCCTCCATAAAAAATATACCACTAAGTAAGGACACTTACTATCTTTAGTTGGGGTAGGGGTATTCTTTAATTTCCTAATTTTTAAAAAACCACAAACTCTCTCCAACCTTTTTTCCATTTTATTTTCCTCCATCTTCAAACAATATAAGCCTAGAGGAGGGAAAGGGGTTAAAGAAAATTGAATTGAGAGGTTAAAACATATAGATATAATGCAAGTGGTGTATTTAGAGTGATAAATATAAATTGAAAAATAATAGAGCATAATTGAGAATTACGAAACTAAAGAACAACACAACATAATCATGGGTGGTGACATTATTCATAGGGAAGCAACAAAACACACCCAAATATTAGAAGATAGGTTGGTATTGCTCATATTTCAACATGTTGGCTAGTTGTAGTATTTCTTGAAACTAACAAAGTTCAATGAGATCATGACACAACAATTTGTTGCCACATTAAAAAATGATGAAGCAATTGTGAGAGGCTTAAGGTTATATTATTCAGAGGTAGCCATTGCTGAAGTATCAAGACTACCATGGGAAGGAGAAGAGTTTCCAATGAGAGTAGACACTATTTATATAAAAAAATTATTCAGACAGCCAAGAGAAAACTTGGACTCATATTCTTAAGGTACTAAAAGATTATCGTTATCTTGGGTCTTGGCTTCAGTTGCTTCTTATATAGTAAAGTATTTAACCTATGATGGTAGACAATCCTTGTTGTATATAGTTCATTTTAAATTGTTAAGTTATCTTTGTCATGATAAGTGTGAATGTCCCAAATTTCTTATATAATTTGTTGAAAAGAACAAAATCTACGTATAAAACGAAAAGGAATAATTCAACACTATCTCATTTTTTCTTGGCTGCATTATTAATAAAATGAGTTTGAGGACTCAATTTCCACATGTTTCTTTGGAAAGTTTCCATAATTGTAACAATATTAATAGTATCCTTGAAGAACCTACTGTCCCAAAAATAGTAGAGGAACCTATTGTATCAGAAAGGGAAGTGACCTTTGAATCCCCTACTACCAAACCTACCCATAGAACAAGAGATACAAAGGAGTAGGGCGTATAGGATACTCAACTTGTAGCCTCTATTGAGCAACCTACAACAAAGGATAAGGAAGAAACCTTTTTTTTCTAGAAAAATAAAAGAGTAAAGAAAAGGAAAGGTGGATCTTCTTCCACACCTACAAGAGGGCAGAAGAAACACACACATCCTAAAAGGTGATCACACCACCTAAAAATAAATGGGGCCATGAGCTGGTCAATTAAAAAGAAGGAAGAGGAGGATGTTGTGATGGTTGAGATAGACCCATAATTGAAGAGGAATTCCCCTAGAAATGTAAATAAATTGGTTAAAAAACATGATACTATATAAGTACCTCTGAATTTGATTAAGAGAATACATTTTTAGCAAGGAAAATGAGAAGAATATCCCTAAAGAGCCTTGATTTAGAGGGTTGTAAATATACCAGCATAATGGGGGATGATGATCAATTCTTGGAAAAGGATGAAGAATTGTTTATAGAAGAAAGAAACATTGGTAACAAATTGGAGGAAGATCTAGAGAGAATAAAGCAATTGGAAGAATTGGTAAGGTCACACTAGCAGAGGGATAGTGAAAGGGACACAAAGATCAAAGAATTAGAGGAAAAGTTGTAGAAATTCAAGCATGGATCCAAATTGGAGATCCTTGCACAAATTTCTATGATTGAGGCAAGAAATAAAGAACCTATGTATTTAGGACCAATTCCTCATGATAGAAACCCCACTAGTCCTACCATAGTGTCTTTGGGTATGGAATTGTGGAAGAGAACCCAAGATTTCTCTAAAAAAAAGAAAGATTGGGAGAAAGAAAAAGCTGAAATGATATCTAACCACACCAATGCACTTGAAAAACAAGAGAGAAGTGAAAATACTGACAATAAGAATTGGAGAGATAGCAGATAAAGCTACTCAGTTGCTCAAATTAAGACCACTTACCAAGGTCTATGCATTATTTTTGCAAGATTTTTTTTTCTCAATTTAGTCAGTTAATTAGCGAATTACCAATCTCCATGAATAAGAAATTTGTGTGTTTAGAAACTTTCTTTGCTTCTACACTAGACATGAAAGACCAGTTATGTGTGTTTTACTTGCATAATTTTTTTCTCTTAGATGAAACAAAATGGAATCCACTGATGTTTGTGGGAGACCTAAAAATTAGAGAATTGGACTCTTACATCGGGAATGAACAAAAAAGGGGAAAGATCTTAGAATAAGATAATGAAAAGGAAAAATCCATTGCTTTGCATCTCCGAAAAGAATCAAAGGATCCCAATACAATTATAGAACAATGGCTAGATCTCCTATATTATAAAGGTGTAGGAAGAAAGATAATGAGAATAATAGAAAATTATTATATCATAATGAAGAAACTACCTATAGGACCTATCCATCAAGACTTTAATTTTATACAAAAAATATGGGAAGAGTTAACCCTTGAATTGAAGAAAAAGGAACCACACTCCCTTTATAATTTTTTATCTACTATTGGAAGGTCTCACATATACATGTATATTGGTAGGGATAATGGAATTAAATGTTTTCCACTTACCTTTCATCCACCCATTCTCCTTTATCCAGTTCCACATTAGAAAAGGAAGAAGCATGTCGAAGAGGAAGAGGTAGAGAATATTAGATTGGAAAAAATTTTATGCTATCAGGGCTACTATCTTTGGCAAGCAAAGAGAGTTTATATTGTAATATATTTTAGGGGAATTACTCTATAATATAACCTCCATCCTTAAAAAATTTCTTACGGACAAAAAAATACTCTAGCTGGGGGAATGATGGGCTTGGTTAATAGCTAGTTTTCTTCCATTTAGTTCATATGTTTTAACATTTCAAGTTGCTTATTTCATTGAGAGTCCTAAAACCTATATATTTTTATATATATTTTATGCAACCTAAACTAGACTTTGATATGTGGAAATATAATTATGATATGATGATATTTGGTGTGTGTACATAAAACTAATCTCTTGCAGCCAGAAGAACTATAACCCGCAACAATTGAAGAGCTTAGCCTACAACCAAAGGATTCCAGATAGATTACAGGGAGAGTCTAGAATGATGAGAACTATTGCAAGTATGAGTAGTTGGTGTTGTCATTAATGTCAACATGCTTATGTTTGTGTTGTCACTGATGATTGTTAATGGTTGAGAATTTCTGATGATGCTTTGATTTGTTTAAGTGTGTTCTCATTAGTAAGTGCTACTAGTATCAACCTCTAGTGCTACTTTGATAAGCTTTTGTTCATGGATGTATAGTTGAGTTTCAGTATTGAAGTTCACTTAGTGATGATGAGGAAGTGTTGAATATGATTATTATATGTCTTTGGTGATTGGTTTTTGAAACATAGCAAATTGTGTTCTCTCTAGAAATAAAGGAATTGGTGGCCTAGGCTATCTTCCCAACCTAAATTAAACAATTTTCTACCCTTCTAGAAAGATCACATGCTCCTGGTAAAGTGAAACCACCCATTGATTGAATCACAATAGCTATGTCACTATTAAGAGACCTTAAAAAATATATAAAAACATGCTTGGGTGAAGGCCTGACCATGGTAGGAATTCTATCCCAAGTCCTTTGAAATCTATAACTAAATTCACTCATGAATTCAGGAGCTACTCTTTTGATTGTTGTCAGTTGTTCTACGAGGGATAGATGGTCACTTTTATCTTTAAAATTCTTTCATAACTTCTCCCCTAATTCATCACAATTGTGAATGGTGTTAGGTGGAGAACTCTATACCATTGTAATGATTTTTATTTCAGGGAAGTTGCAAGCAACCTAATGGCCACATTGTCTTTTGTTACATAATGCACCAAGAATATGTTTTCCACATCTATGATATGTTCTGCTAGGGTAGTAGATTTTTCACAAAAAAAATGAGGAATAATTTTGAGGGCATTGATTGGTATATCATCCTATTGAGCTAAAATTAAGGGGATTCCACCGATAAAAGACACAAAAGGTTGATTTCTAGCCATATGAAAAAAATATCTATTTGTATGAGTAGCAAGTGTCCTAATTTGAAATAACCTATTCACAGGTGGTGTAGATTGAGCTCTAGTAGATTGAATTAAACTCTTATTTCTTCTTATAGGTGACAAATATTGTTTATTTCTTCTTGGAAGTGGAAAAAGAGAGCTGAATGTATTAGAAATTGCCTCTAGAAGATGCTCTTGTTTGGATTCTTGGCATGAATGTGTAGGTCTGATATTGAACCAAGAGTTCTAGGTAGCAACAAGTTCACCAATTTTTATGTAGATTCCTCCCTTGAAAACAGAGTCACCAGGTACTTGTTTGAGAGCCTCTTCAAGGTAGGAATGTTGAGAGAAACACCACTCTCTCAACAAAATGAAATAAAATTTCTTTCTTTTCCCACCATGTGTGCCAAAACCTGTTGTCACATAAAGCTGAACCCTACTAAACAAGAGTTCAATGTTCTAATGACACAATGGAAACAACCTCAAGGTTGTAGGACCTTATGGGAATGAGGTTGAATCTCTAGAGAAGGTTCACTTCCTCTTCTAAGCTAAGGGAAAATTTGTTGGTCTAACCCAAAACATGAAACCTATCACTGCATTAATCTAACAAATCATAGAGGAAAATGGATAGAAGGAAAACATGAAAATGAAATAAGGTGATGCACCAAGGTAGAAATGTGTTTCTTCCAACTTCTAAACAACATAATACATTAAAAAAAACTAAAAAATACACTTAGCCACAAAGATAAGATGATTTTACTCAAACATGCAAGAGATAAAATGATAATAGTTAAATTTTATTTAAATAAAAGCATATAAACAATCCTTACAATGGAAGAATATAAAAATTACAGTGTCTACAAGAGAAAACCCTAAAGAAGCTAGAGGAAGAAAAACCAAAATATATACAAGTGTTGCCTTTATAGTTCAGGCATAATTGAGATTAACAATAACTAACCATAACCCAACTAGGGTTACAAATCTGATCAAAGAAACCCTAAGATCCATTCAAGAAATTCATGGCCAAATCAAGCATGGTCGCCATACCTGTTGTGAAAATTGTACCAAAAGGATCTTGGATAAAATGAAACTAGCACGCCATCCACCATGCCATGAATATTTTCTAGAAAAAAAGGCATCCAAAATCCCCGTGAAATCAAGGAAATAGGTAAGGGCATGGTTAGAGAGGATGAGCAACATAAATGAATGGGCATGGTGCCCATAAATTCACTAGGAGAAGTCACCAAAATGTATTAAATATGTCCTCAAAACCTTAAAATTCAAGCTCAACCACTGGGAGTAGTTGCACATTAATGGCTTCAAAGAATAAAATTGTACAAATTCATGGATTTTTAGGGCATTAGGCCCAAAAAACACCTTTTAGAAGATAGTGAATTAAATAGCCTCAACCCTCAAAAATATATCTCTATTAGGGGTCAGGCTTTGGGCCTACCTCATTTTATCTTCATTGAACATCATACTTCAATGCTGAACCATGGGAGATCATGCGTTGAGTTGTTGGATACCGATCTATGGTAAAATCAAAGAAGTTAAAGAGGAAGGCCGAAGGTTGACCCTTGAAACTTCTTACTTAGATGAATTTATATTGGTGAAGGGATGGAAGATGGGAAAGGGGAAGGCTGATGGCCGACACTCAAAACCTATTTTAAGGGTAGGAAAGGAGATGAAGAATATGAAAGTGTGGAAGAGGGTGGAGGGAAGAATGACCCATAAAGCCCAAAAATTTGACATAGACAAATTTTGAGAAAAGCCAAGGCGAGCTTCAGTGGTCAGAGGTAAGGCTTGAGGCTTTACTTAAGGGATCGATAGAAGGTAATGGGGAAGAGTGAAGGTTGAAGGCTAATGGAATAAAATGGAAGGGGAGAAGGAGAAAGCAAGCATGAAGGTAAGAAGATAAGGGATAATCCAAAAACCTAAAAATTGGGGACAACCAAATTTGGAACACTTCAAGGGAAACACATGGAAGATGAGCCATGGAAGATCACTCATATTGGATATCAGTGATGGATCATCAAAGGGGGGCATGGAATGACAACAATTTCTCTAGCTATAATCAAATCAAAATTATAGATAAAGATTAATAAAAGACAAACTTTACCTATGCCGATGGTACATATTGTTGGAATGACATACCCTTTGGCTTTACAAATGCTAGATCTACCTACCAGAGGGTGATGACTACAATATTCCATGATATGATGCACAAAATAATTGAGGACTATGTTGATGGCCTCCTAGAAAGATCCCTCATAAGGGATGATCACTTGGTAGTAATTGACAAAAAAATTACAAGATTGGAAGAATATAAGGTTCAATTGAACCCAAATAAATGCATCTTTGGAGTAACTTTTGGGAAGCTCCTCGAATACATTGTTTCACACAAAGGCATAAAGGTCAATCCTACAAAGGTGAAATCCATCATCAAATTTTTTCCACCTTCCAATCTAATAAAACTTAGAAGTCTACAGGGTAAACTACTATCAATTCATAAGTTTATAGCACAACTAGTAGAAAAGTGCCACCCCTTTTAGTATATCCTTTACAAGGATGTTCCTTTCAAATAGACCATTTTTTTTCAACATGATTTCTAATAGATCAGAGAGTACCTACTATCTCCACTAGTGTTGATTCCACCCATTAATGGAAAACCACTCATCTTGTGTGTATCAGCCACACCATCTACACTAGGAGATTTTCTTGCACAAAATGATGAATATAGGAAGGAAATAATGATATATTATATCAGTCGTACCCTTTTAGGATAGAAACTCAACTATACTCCCATCAATTGGGCATGTTTTTTTATTGTATTTGCAACATTGAAACTATGGAATTACATATTAAGTCTATAAACCAAGATAATTGCCAAGATAGATCCTTTGAAGTATTTACTCAGTAAAGAGACACTAACAAGAAGGTTAACAAAATGGGTAATGCTCCTTAGCAAGTTTGACATAGAATACATGAAGATAAAATTAATCAAAGGATAGGTCATTGTCGATCACTCAGTAGATGATCATACAAAGGCATTCCAATCTCTTATTATAGAGTTCCTTGATGGAGAAATATTCAAACTAGATACATCTACAATGTGGAAGATGTACTGTGATGGATTTTACACACATCATGGTGCAAGATCTGGTGTCTTGTTTATCACACCACAAGGGGACACTATCCCTAAGTCACATAGAATTACCTTCCCATGTACAAAAAACATTGTTGAATATGAAGCCTTGATAATAGGTCTAAGGGAAGCTATTAGGTGGAAGATCAAAAACCTGCATGTCTATGGTGACTCATAGTTAGTGGTTTGATAGGTCAAAAATGAGTATGAAACAAAGGAGGAAAAACTAGTAAGGATGTGTAAATAATCCCATTCACATAGATTCCAAGGGTTTAGAATAAGGCAGGTGATGCAATGGCCACCATTGGATCTCTCTTGGGTATTACAAACAATGTGTATCAGTGTGAGTTCTTGGTGGAACGAATTTCGTTCCCTATGTTCAACGTCCCCAAATTCAAGCTCATGTGTGAGATTGTTCATCTTGACTCCCCATAGTATAAAGATATATATGATTACCTTCACAATCAAATACTCCCTCCTGATTTTTCAAATAACCAAAGAAAAACCTTTACTCAACGAGCTGCTAAATATGTTATCCTCGCCAATACCTTGTATTGTCATTTTTTATATAGTACCCTTCTTAGATGTATTGACATGGAAGAATCAAAAATGGATTTTCAAGAGGTACATGAAGGTATATGTGGAGCTCACTCTAGTGTTCCTACCCTAGAAATGAAGCTTATACACATAGGATACTATTGTCCAACAATGGAACATGAATCCTACCACTTCATGAAGAAATGTTGACAATGTCATATCCATGGTGATCTAGTCCACATACCAGAACAGGGACTTCATCCAGTTACATCACCTTGGGCTTTCTTTCAATTGGGACTCAACCCCATCAAAAATATCCAACCGACATCTAAAAATGGCCACAAATTTATAATTAGTGAAATAGAATACTTAACTAAATGGATTGAAGCTATTCCAATGGCATACATCACTGGTAAAAAAATATCAAAATTCATACTAAACTACATCATATGCTGGTTTGGTGTACCATTTTCCATATTCACATATAATGTGCATCCCTTCAAGTGGAGGCATCAAACAGAACCATTGTAAAAATCTTGAAAAACAATGTAAATGACACTAGTCAAGACTGGCACATACAACTAAATCCAACCTTATTGGCTTACTATATAAGCATTCATACTTCCACTATTACTATACCTTATTCCCTTGTCTTCAATTCCAAATATATCCTCTTGATTGAGGTCGAAATCCTATCCTTAAGAGTGTCTATACAAAATTTCATCAATGATGAAGATTACCGAATCTCGAGGTTACATGAGCTAGCTTTGTTGGATGAAAGAAGACAAACTGTGTTGGTCCACTTTTAGGAATATCAAAATCACCTCAGATGCAATTACAACAAGAGAGTCAAGGTCTGAAACTTCAACATTAGCGATCTATTCTTTATAATAATATAATATAATATAATAATATAATATAATATAATAATATAATATAATATAATAATATAATATAATATAATATACAAGAAAGAAAAAATAGGCAAGTTTGATCCTAACTAGTTGAGTCCTTATATCATTACCACAACATATAGATCTAGTGCCCATAAAATAACCACTCCTAAGGTTGAATTGCTACTTGATCCAATCAACAACATGCACCTTTGAAGGTACTATACATGATCTCTAAAGATCCCATAAAAAGAAAAAAAAATCATAAAAATGGAAATTTAGAAAAGAAACAGAGAGAAATAATTTGTCCTATAGTGAAAACCATCTCGATGGTGTTTTGGATAAGTACCATGGTGAAAACCTAAAAAATAGGCACCATGTATAGTCAACTATCACTTTACCATCTATCACTACTCTATCAGATTCCATCCATAATAACCTAGGCGTATGCTCTTTCATAATAAAATCTTTCTCACCCTTCTCATGGCTTGAGATTGATTAAACAACTAGCATCAAACTATGTTGGGGTTACCATATTAGAAAGTTTCAGATTTAAAGTCTAAAAATAGTAGTGCCTTAGTCAATTTCATTTCTAAATCACTCCAGAAGCACTAAGA
This sequence comes from Sequoiadendron giganteum, assembly GCA_007115665.2. Lineage (NCBI taxonomy): Eukaryota > Viridiplantae > Streptophyta > Pinopsida > Cupressales > Cupressaceae > Sequoiadendron > Sequoiadendron giganteum. Next base: position 47,317,658 of record CM021106.1, read on the forward strand.
ACTATTTCATAAAGCAAAAACAAGCACAATAGCTCTCCCCCATTGGTTCTTCTAAGAAAAGTACATGCAAACATAAACCAGATTCAACACCATGAACATACAAATAAATGAACACATAGATTTACACGCGGAAAACCATTTTGGGCAAAAAACCCCACACTCCAAAAGATAGAGCAATTGTATTATTCAGCAACTAAACGGTTACAATACAATATCAGGCTCATATCCATTACAAGAGTTACATCTTGTTCATCTGGAGAAATAAAAGCAACAACATAGATCTGCAACCTTGCACTGTTACAATGTATTCACAAGACATACAGTGAAGGTTCCCTTCAGCTCTTCAGCCCATTTGCATAGCCAACCTTTCAGATGACACAGCCTAGCGGCCACCTCAGGTTCACATCTGCCCAGGTTCAGAGTGTCTTAGTGTTTTTGATTACAATTCTCTATGCATACCACTCGAACACACACTCTCTGATCTTTGACCAAGCTCACTGATCATGGATCTGTCGATTTTCCGATCATTCGATATTTCAATCTGATCTCTATCGGTTTGCTCTGCTTTCAGCTTCAACTTCTCAACTTTGGCTTACTATCGATCAACATTCAGCCTCACCTTTTGGTTCAACATCAATCAACATTCCATGATCCTCAGGCCGACCTCTCATCTTCTAGTCAAAATCGCATACACACCAAATTCCCATCAGGGTCTCATAATACCCTACCGACAAGCTTCACCATCTTGGGTTGCATACACCACCCTAGAAACTGACATTGAGCCACCCTGCAATCAATTCACACTCAAATCAAACCCTCAAGACGTGCGCACAAGCTTTCGGTGACTAACCATTGATTTGTAACAACAATGAAAAATCAACCAATGAGATTTTGCCACATGTCACACTTCCATTCATCTATTGCTTGCAGATCAATCGACTTGAGATCCATCACTAACCATTCCAGGGTGGCAATCAACTGCTATCATTAAAACACCGATCACCAGCTTTATTAGGTCTCACAAGCCAAGTGACCACTACTCAAGGAAGTTTCAGGGAACCCAAGAGGGAATCTCCAAGATTCCCTTAAGCCCACCTAGAATCAGCTTTCGAAGTTGCCAGTATCCACTACTTTTTCTCTCCGCTTAGAATGCACTCAAGTCCCACTAAGCCATGTGTAAGATGGTGGAGCTCCTTTGGGGAATATCAAGTGACACCCGCTATATTCCCCAAGGAACTCTTGAGACGCTAAAATTTTTCCATGGTCCACCAACATAGCATAAATGCTTGGGACCCACCATCCTTCCACTACACACACCACTTAACTCAATGCCACACATCGAACGCACAAGAAATTCTGCTCGACCAAAAATTTCTTAGTAGTACTTGCATCAAGATGGCTTGGAATGCTATGGACACCATTGGATCAAAGCCTCCACACTCGTTGATCAGGTTCTTCACCGCTTGGTCCAACTTCAATCCCTCAATGCATATCAACATATCGATGGGACATGAAATGTCACCCACCAATATGAGATTGCCTCACTACATCAGACCATCGGTGGAACAACACAAAGACTCCCACTGATAGTGATCTCTATCTGATAAGAAATTCTGCCAAGCCAGACCCATGAGGCCGTCGCCGAAACACCACCGGGAGTCTCATCGACCGAACAGAGTCTCAATGACAAGGAAAATGTTGAACAAATGAAGTCCCCTGGACCAAAGTGATACAAGCCAATGAGATTGAGGTACATATTTCCAACAATCTCCCACTTGAGGAAGACTTGCTAGCTTCCTCTAGAACCCAAACATAAAGAATCTCTCCACCATGCTTCCATGCTCCAAACAAGACACCTACAATGACATCTGAGATGTCCACCAACACAGGCAGTAGTTCCAACCATCCTTCACAGGAAAAAGGAACAAGCCAAGGAGAAATTGAACCAGTCTTTGGAACACAAGCATCGAATCCTTTAGATGACAAAGAGATCAGAGTGCCACTACTCTACTATGCTCACCAACCATACAAAAGTAACAATATAACAACTTCAAAGTTCCTCAATCATGAACAAAAATGTGAAGTCATTCTCTAGAACAATATAAACCACCAGCTAGAACAACAACCAGAAAATTGACTACCCCCATCCAAATGATCAAAACCCACATGACTAAAAATAGCACACATAGCTTGTGCTAATCCATCCAATCACCCATACCTCCAAGGAATGTACATCAGTAAACTCATGCCATCACATATCCACCCATCAAATGCAGAATACAAGCACCATGTGCCAACCAATCAAGAAGACCAAACACATCCAGGAGCTCCCACTAAATTGGAAATGTCTAGATGAATGGAAAGAACTAGAATGAGTGCATTCAATGCATCTCTTCATTAGCATCCCAACAAACAAGGCACCATCACAAGTGATCCAGGCATACCAAGTCCACCAATCATGACACATAGAAGAGCATAACCATGTAGTACCAAGGAACATCCACAATGATATGCAAACCTACAAACCAAACATGCCCTTTTACACACACTTTTAAATGCTAGGTGTGTCCAGTATGACCTCCTTCACATCCCAAAGTGAAGCCTCTCAAAGAAGATCAAACCAGCCCATATTATTATCTCCTACCAATTCTCAAAATCAGTAGGAGATAAACTATGCTATCCACTTTTCACTATGGATCCTTCAAAAAATTAAACAACAAAACAAGATCCATATCATGAAATCAAGCATAAAAGAAACATTTGAAAGATATAATGGGAAAATACCTCTTAGAATAACTTCACTGCTAAGAAGACCAAAGGGAAAAAGATGCTCCTCCAGGATATAACAATCGCCATGACTTATCCAAGAACAATCTCCCTATCGGTCTCTATTGAACTCGCATTCAACCAAGGTGCAGGCTACTTGGAATTTCAATTGTAAACAATAACAACAACCTCACCTATTTCTCCATGTATCCATGAGCACCAACAACTGATCATCTCATGCTAAACTCCAATCTACATTTCTGCAGCAAACATGAAGTTCTCAAGCACATGACAAATGCACTCAAAACACAAAGAAACACTAGACCACTGTCAAAGCTCCAAATCTAGGAATCAAGAAATTATCATGAAATCATGATATTACCATCCCCCTTAGGAGATCCCATGCTTCAAGGTGAGCATACCAAGGTCTCAAGAGAAATGCATCATGCCAAAACTCTAATGCGGAAACAAGAGTATACCATGACATTAAGAAAACAAACTTTAAAGAAACATCACCTGTCAAGCACCACAAAAACCTCAACCAAAGACTCACAATAGTCCTCCATGGCTCTAGGATGCTGCACATCCTTAAATAGTACCCATGCAAATGCAAAAGAGCTCTTCTCCAACAATAGGATGTAAGAGCTCTACCAAAAACATCTACAACACCAAAGGAGATCATTCACCACCAAGTGATGAATACACAGTCACTACTAAAGCTCCCACTAAAAGTGGCACCGAGCTTTCCAAGCACCATGACCAACCATCAGTTGATACAAAAACCTCTAGGTACAAATGACAACATGTCCATCTGACAACAATGCCAAGCAGTACCAAGGTCTCTAAACCACATAGACCACATTATCATTGTCAAAATCTTACATTAACCAGTGTATCAAGCTTTCCATGACATCATGATACACATGCTACAGGTCTTAATAACCGACTATCCAGGTACCCATATGCCATTCCTCCTTGCATCTCAAAACAACTACACCAATGTACAAGTGGCTACAGACAAGGACATCTAATATATTTGCACCACCACTAAAGCAATCTCATGGATATAGACAATCCAATTTCGAATTGACTCACAAAAAAAATGTAGGTAAAGACAACTCACAACATTGCACAACTCGTAGATGCAGCCAGTGAAAAAGCCTTGCAAATCCATCATCACACTGGAAACTCTACAATTGAGATCTCAAAGAGAAAACCCATGTAGACAACATGACTCAAACACCAAATCAAGCTCAGATCTTATTTTCCAATCACATCCACAACCCAAGCACCATAGTATAGGAAACTAACAAGAAAACACCACAAGAATGTTGAATGAAAAACACATACCAAGAATCCCATGCAGAGAAGACATCACACATCCTCAAACATGTTGAACTGCAACTATCTCATCCAGTCACACCCCAAAAGCTAGAGTCTAGAAAATAGTTAACAATAGCTCCACAAACCACAAGTTTTACCTGACTATACAACACCTACAAAACCATCATGTTTCCAAAACACACATGCACCTCCATATTCATTGCACATGTGGAAAACTCAAGAGTCTACACACAACCATCATGGTTAACCAGAACAGTGAATGCACATGAATATGCATCATAGACTTTTTAGGAAAATCTACAGAAAACCCTTCAGAACCAAAGACATGAATCTGAAACATGTGAGTACAAGCTACAAGTAAACAAGAAATCCAAGCCTACTCTAGACCTATTCCAAAAACCTCAACCATGCACATGCATGCAAGAGAGTCGGGCTATTTAGAAGTTTTAGACCACCTATATCAACTTGATAGCCTTCATGCAATCAAGGCAACAGAGAAAACACCTTCAGTGTTAAGTCAGAATACCCCACACAAGAACAATAATCTATGGCAGAACAACAATCGAGTAACTCCATACCATTAGGGAGCCTCTCACACATACACCGATTATGAACCATGCTCTGCTACAACACAATCATAAGCGTAAACTCACACCCCTTGCATCAGGATCATTTGCTGCCAAATAGGAGCCTCAGACCACATCGCCACAATATGATCAACTCCAAAACCTTCTATGTCTTTTATGTTGTGTGTTGAATAAAAAGAGCAGGAAATATTACTCATCAGAAAGATAAAGCATTAACCAATTCCTCCAGATTTCCTCAAGCTTGCCAGGCTCAGAAATCCTCGCAGGAGAAATACCCAGAACTCTGGTAACCAGAAGAAGGCTCTGATACCACTTGTTGGTATCATGAACAAGCCTTGACCATATTTAACCAGCTTTGATACCACTTATTGGGGTTACTATATGAGAATGTTTTAGATTTAAAGTATAAAACTAGTAGTGCCTTAGTGAATTTCATTTCTAAATCACTCCAAAGGCACTAGAAACTATGCCATAAAGCGAAAAAAGGCACAATAGTTCTCCCACATTGATCCTTTTGAGAAAAACACATGCAAACTTAAACTAGATTCAACACCATGAACAGACAAAAAATGAACACATAGATTTACGTGAGGAAAGCCCTTTTGGGTAAAATCCCTACACTCCAAAAGATAGAGCCATTGTATTATTCAACAACTAAATGGTTACAATACAATATCAAGCTCATAGCCATTACATGAGTTACATCTTGTTCATCTGGAGAAATAAAGGCAACAACATAGATTTGCAACCTTGCACTATTACAATGTCTTCACAAGACATACAATGAAGGTTCCCTTCAGCTCTTTAACCCATTTCCATAGCCAACCTTTTAGTTGGCACCATGTAGCAGCCACCTCAGGTTCACATTTGTCCAGGTTCCAAGTGTCTCAGTGTTCATGGTTACAATTCTCTATGCATACCACTCAAACACACACTCTTCGATCTCTGACCAAGCTCACCGATCATGGATCTTTCAATCTGTTGATCATTCGATCTTTTGATTTGATCTCTATCGGCTTGCTCTGCTTTCAAATTTAGATTCTCAACTTTGGCTTACTATTGATTAGCATTTGGCCTTGCCTTCTGGCTCAACATCAATCGACATTCCATCAACCTTAGGCGAACCCCTTAGCTTCTGGTCAAAATTATATACACACCAAATGACCATCAGGGCCTCATAATACCCCACCGACAAGCTTCACCATCTTGGGTTGCATGCACTGCCCTAGCAACTGACATTAAGCTGCCCTGCAATCAATTCACACTCAAATAAAACCCTCGAGACACATGCACAAGCTTTCGGTCACTAGCCGTTGATTTGCAACAATGATGCAACATAAACCAAATAGATTTCACCATGAGTCGCACTGCCATTCATCTGTCGCTTGCATATCAGTCACCTTGAGCTCCATCGCTAACCATTTTGGGGTGGAAATCAACCTCTATCATTAAAACACTGACTGCCAGCTTTATCGAGTCCCATAAGCCACATGACCGCCACTCAAGAAAGTTTTGGGGCATCTAGGAGGGAATCTCCAAGATTCCCTTGATCCTCCCCAAAACCAACTTCCGAAGCTCTCACATCTCTACCACTTCCTCTCTCTACTTAGAGCACACTCGGGTCCCACCAAGCCACGTGTAAGCTACTAGATTTCCTTCAAAGAATCTTTAGCGACACCCACTATAATCCCCAAGGAACTCTCGAGACACTGAATGTGAACCCCAATTTCATACCTGCACAAACATAGCAAACAAGCACAATGTTAGATCATATGCAAGTGAGAATCAAGATTCCCCATGAAATCCATTTACAAATACTTAAAATAGGAAAAATGAGAAATAAAGCATGAAAAACAAGTGAAATCCTAATTAAGTATGCAAACTCTTGATCCCATGGGGGAGTTGGTGCTGATTGATATGTCAAAATCAACCCTTTCCCAACTCCTTTGTAAGCTTTGTGATGTTTTGATGGGTGATCCACTTTGATGAAGATTCAATCAATCTCCATGATGAAAAACCTGCATAACCTAGCTAAAAACTTGATGAAAATAGATGAAATTGAGTATAATAAGTTTACTCAAATTGTGGATGTTAGAATGAGAGAAAGAGTCTCTCATTTATAGATTTCAAATTGGAAGAATGAGTGAAATTGTGTAATGTGGGATCATTCAACATCCAATGGCCAAGTGCCACTTGTCAAAATGTGAATGGTTGAAGGTTGAACACATTTTGATCAATGTGCAAGTTTGAATTTTGAATTTGATGAAGTGACATGTTTAGGGGGGATGAAAGAAATGGAGTTAATGTCACTTGGCTCAATGCACAAGGACATGTAAGAGACATTAAATGCCTTGTTGGAAGGACCAAGCCCATTTGAATTTGAATTCAAATTTGAGGGAATATTCCTTTTTTATGCCATGTTGAGAGAAAATAGGGATTTAAATAAATCAAAGTAATTGATTTATTGTGCAAGTTGCATTCTCTAGAGGATTTTAGTGAGAGGGATTAACTTAATCAAGATTTTGATTAGTTTAATTAAGAATTAGATGATTTGACAAATTTGACTTAAATTGATGAATTTATTTAAATTAGAATTGAGAGGAAATGATTAATTAAATAAACGATTTGATTTATTTAACTAAGGAGGAATATGTTAGATTAAATCAAATAAGATTTAATTTATTTAATTTAATAAGAGGACTTTAGAGATTTTAATAAATAAAATGATTTATTAAACAAAAATGTAAGGTTAATTAAATTAAATTGATTAATTTAATCACTCGAGGAGGAAGACTTAATCAAATAAATAATGATTTATTAAATTAGGAGACAGTATATGATGAAATGCTGAGAATGTGATTTAGGGGGAAATTTTGTTAGTAATGAGGATCAAGAATACTAGATCGAGAATGTACATTTTCCATGTCTACATTTTGCCCCTCTTTGAAGCAATGTACTTGTTGCATTGATTCAAAGAATAAGCTGCTATGATCTAAAGTTCAAAATTTTCTCAATTTTTTCAGATGCCCCACTGCTGCCCCGATGAGAAGAATTACGTTGGTATACTGCCCCCTCGAGAGATGGAGTGGAAATGTTCGATTTTCCGATCGAGATCATGATAAAATGTGAGAGGAGTGGTTCTATTAATCAAAGGATGAAAGATCATTCTTTGATGTAGATAGTTCTGATGATGTATAGACAGTCATCGACCATGGGTAGCCTTGTGTATATTTTGAGATCTCACACCTACTTTAGATAGAAATTTTAGTAAAGATAGAAGAATAAGAAGAAAATAATGATGAAAGGAGGATCCACAACCTAATCTATGAATGATGTTGATTATTTGCTTACCAAGAGTAGGTATTTTCAAAGGGCCAATTACTTTATGTTTGATAACACACATAGGTACGATGCATTAAGGTATAAAGGACCAAGATGGCATTGTACCTAGTGTGATGGACACTTTGACTCAACAATCAGATAGGAGTATTCTTGTTCACACTTGACATATGAAAACCTTGCTACGACGGACCTCACAAAGCAAGTATTCACCAAGTTATTTTACAAGAGTATCCAACAAGCACAACATATAGAAAAGATAATGATCATTGCCCCATTCCTTTCTCTCTAAACCTGTTTTGTTTAGGCATCATCGAGAGGTCCTAAGAATGAGCGCAAAATAAGATAAGTCAAAAAATACCAAGATAAAGTAAACAAACAAGCTAATGTTCTTCATATCGCTAGATAAGGCTAGACTACTGAGGGGTACCTGATGGTTATGTCCATCGTGGGAAGAATTCATCCTAGGACATGTTATGATCAGGGTTTTGATGGGACTGATTTGGGTGATAATCTATTGATACTCTGAGTTGACCAACTTGCTTGCTTACTGACTTAGGCTTAAGACTCTAACGATTAGGTGTTCACTTTGGAACTTGCTAAACTTGCTTTTGACTGACTCACCAAAGGGTGAAAGTGACGATTGATTTATTATGAGTGATGATAATCGTGGGTGAAAGTGAGATGAAATAGATGCACCATTTTGGGTTTTTCATATATTTTGAGGCTATTTTTGGTATTTTTGAAGTGTTTTGCAACTGTTTTTGGTATTTTGTGTCTCGGGGGCCGATCAAGGATGGCCTTGCCTATGTTGAAGCTCAGAGATGACGTAGTTCAGTCAAAAATTGACTTGACTATTAATGAGAAAGATGGGCAAATAGATTACCATTATGACAAACGCCTAAAGGACTGACCTAAAATGTGAAATAGATGGGCGAACGGATTGCCAATTGTGCTGGACGCCTAAAGGACTGACCTAAATGTGAAATAACTGGGCAAACGAATTGTCAATGCGACGAATGCCTAAAGGACTGACCTAAATGTGAAATAACTGGGAAAACGGATTGCCAATGCGATAGATGCCTAAAGGACTGACCTAAAATGTGAAATAGATGGGCAAACGAATTGCCATTGCGATGGATGCCTAAAATCCTTAAATGTAAACTAGATGGGAAAACGGATTGCCATTGCGATGGATGCCTAAAGGACTAACCTTAACTGTCTCAGGGGATGATCAAAGATCAACCTTGCCTACATTCAAGCTCAAAGATGACATAGTTCAGTTAAGGTGAAAGACTAACAAGACTCAATGATGAATTTTTTGAAGATTTTATGATATTTTGACATGTTTTGGATTTTGAATGATTTTTTTTTTTGAATGTTTTGATTTTTTGATATGTTTTTGAAAGTTTTGATTTTTTGAATGTTTGTGATTTTTTTTGTATACTTTTGACAATTTGGATGCAGATATGTGATAATATCAGTGCTCTATTTTGGGATTTTTTGAAAACCAAGCTTAATGTTGATCGATCGGATTGATGGATTGATAGTTTGGCTAAGTGTGTTAAGTAAAAAAAAAGTGATAATGCACTCATGAACTCTAAGAAGTTGTGTTATCCTAGAGTAAACTCGTACACAAGTGGGTAGTTTGACTAAGTGTGTTAAGTCAAACAAGTTGATGATGGATTGGATATTTTGACTAAGTGTGTTAAGTCAAATAAGATGATAATGCACTTGTAAACTCTAAGAAGTTGTGTTATCCTAGAGTAAACTCATACACAAGAGATAATAGTTTGACTAAGTGTGTTAAGTCAAACAAGGTGATAATTGATTGGATTCAATTGATCAAGATTGATGAAGCTTGATTTGGAACAAAATTGTTTTGATGATTTGATGTGACATTGAAGTACACATTAGATGCAATTGATATGGATTGTTCAAATTGATGTTCAACGAAAGATAAATCTTGATAAGGAACATCGTCTTGGCAAAACATGCCATGGGCTAGTGATTTGGATCTTTTTGGCTCACACATTATTTGATTAATTTGATTTCATGTTTTCCAATGTTCAAATCACCACATAAGTTGGAGGATATATATCAAGATTTATTCCTGAAGCAAGATACAAATATCTTCCCCTAGTGTCTAGCAATGTATGGAAGGCCATGGGTGGATTCTTGGATAGGTGGATGGATATGGTAAACATGCAACATATGCCAAAGATTTATCTTGCAATAAGGTGTTCGAATAGGGGATGCTCATTTGAATAAGGCTTCAAGGCTCAGATAACGTTGGGTAGGATATGATCAATGAAAATAACCCATGTCAAGATGTTTTCTATAAGCAAGTGTAAAGTTGCTCCAAAATTTATCAAGATTAAGATAACTTGGAGTATGGATGCAAATGGATGAAAATGGATTGGAATGTTGGATTTATTATGGATGTGATAAGATGCTTTCTCCTGAAATGGCGCACATAGATGTTTGATTCTATGCATGATGCCTATTTTCCAAATTTTCATCATGGTACCTATCCAAAGCGCCATCGAAGTGGTTTTTGCTAGAGGAGGATTTTTTTCTTTATTGTTTTCAATCCTTTTTCTGATTTTTTTGGATTTTTTATTTTTTATTTTTATTTTTTATATTTTCTGAGAGATTTTAAGCTGATTTTGAATCACATGGTACTCCTGATGTTGATGATTCTATCATAATGTGCCATCGATATCTTGCTTGCAGAAGTTGCTTTGCCAAGATACATGCACTTGAAAGCAAATTTTGAGAAATATGTTCTGCTTTGTTGATACCAGAGTTAACTTTGTCTTTGTGCGCACATCGTAATAAAGTGCCTTCTAAATCCTTATGATGAAGGGTCGTTGCCAACACATGGTCAATTTGAGAATTGGATATCATGTGTGAAGGCATGGATGGAGTGTGTTTATGAGTAAAAGATGGATTGGTTGACAGTTTGGAACCTTGAGCAATAATGAGTGGATATGGAAGTGTGTGTGGAATTAGGACCAACTGCTTGATACACTTTGTATGTTGCTTTAGAAGCCTAATTTTTCCTTTGTAGACATCTTTGATGGATACTTTTCCCTTTTTTATTTTGCCACATAGTTTCTTTGACTAATGGAGTTTGATAGGGATAATCTTTCTTTGTATTTTTTGGTATCCATATGTATTTGATTTGTTTGATATGTTTCTTAGCTTCTCTTGCTTTGATAATGTTCTTCATGCTTTGATTCAAATCTTTTTTTTGATGTTGGTCCCAATTCCTAGATGGGGTGATAAGTGGATGAAGATTCATGACATGACTAGTTGTAGTATTGGCATTGGTTTCATCATAAGGATTCTTCGTGCCCTCTATGTTGACGTTTGCTTGAGACAAAGTTACCGCCAATTTTATGGAGGTATCATTGATATGTGTATATCTCTTGATTTTCGAATAACCAAGGCCTTGATGCTTAGGATTTCCAATAATCTGCATTGGTTCCAGGATACCCTGTTCATGTAGGCCTAATCCTCTACCTTGATAATTCATTTTTTGAAACATTTTATTTTCCATAGGATATGATTTACCTCAGAAACAAGGTGCTACTACTTCTATGCTTTGTGGTGGATCTTCAAAGGTGACAACTTCTTTATTGATGAGAGATATTTCCCTAAGAAAGGTAAGTGATCCAACTTTATAAGTGATAGGATCCTCCATAAGTGGGATGACTTCTTGATTCATATCCTTAGCTTAATCTTGCGAGATATCAGATTGTAATACTCCTTCAATAGGTGTTGATGATTCACTATCCACATAAAAGTCTTTCTCATGATCCATTCTTGATATGCTTTCACATGATGTTTCCAATTCACCACTTCTATAGAAGCCTTCTTCACGACCCATTTCTAACATGTCTCTAGATTTCTCTATATTTTGACCATGTGTATAAATGTTAAGAATAGGAGACTCTTGTTCCTTGGTAATGATGCCAAGAGTATGTGACTCTTGTTTTGAATGAAGATCATCTACGTGTCCATCCAAAGAAAGCATCTCGTGGGTAGACGAAGGGGTGTGTTCTATATGGATCTAATCATCATTTGTGACATCTTGTATAGATAGGAGAGTTCTCATTAGATCATTGTAGTATCCGGGAGATATAAATTTTTGATCTTGAATGATTTCGGAATTGCTTTCGACATGATTTGGATCTAGTTCTTGACATGGGTCAATTTCAAAGAATCGATTGCTTTCTTGGATATCTTCATTAGGCATAATATTTTTCTCAAATGTCATGAGGTCAAAGTATCTCTGTATGTTTTGGAAAGGATCATTGCTAGACCTTGGTGAAAGATGTTGATCATGCTTTGGAAGAAATTCTTTAGATATGTCCTCTAACTCATAAGGTGATGTAGAGTCATTATCAACACAATCATTGGTGGATGGATCTTGGTTTATGTCAATAGGATCAAATAACATCAACACTCCTTGAAATAGATCTTTGTAGGAGGGGTCTTGATCATGACTAAAAAATGGCTCTTGATGTATGTTGATTTTATCATTGGATGAGGTGGAAAAATCTTCAAGGTGTTCATCGGTAGATAGGTCTCGATTATTGTTTTCAACAATTGTGGTGGGAGTTTCTTACAAAATTTGTTGAGTGAGTAATGCTTTCATTTTATGTTGAGCCAACAATGCTTGTTGTTGGCTGTGTTGTTGTTGTTCCAACAAAGCTTGTTGTTGGTCTTGATGCTATTGTTCCAACAAAGATTTTTGTTGGGCTCCTTGTTGTGCTACTTGTTGATGGACTTGTTCATGGATTGCTTGCAATAGTGCCTAGAATTGTGCTTGTGCCTGTTGAGCCTGGTGTTGGGCTTGAGCTTGAGCCTGTGCTTATTGGGCTGCTTGGACGACTTGTGCGACTTGCTGGGCTTGTGTAAATTGTTGGTTTTGGAACACCTTTTGATGAGTGGCTTGTCCAGCGGCTTGCAACATGATAGAGAATGAATTTTCCATGTTGTGTTTTGGTGGTGGTGGTGGTGGTGGATTGGGAATGGTGTTGATCATTGGGTTTGCTTGGATGGTTGCCATTTGTTGTTGCGATATCAATGGAAAAATGAGAGGATTTGATATGATGCTTTGATTTATGAAGGGGGTGTCACTCGGATTTGGTTGATTGATGGTTGGAAAAGGGGGAAGGCTCATGCATTGATTTTTTGGTTGATAGATTTTTAATTTTTGAATTTGATTTAAATCTACCGAAGGGAAAGGTGTTCCAAAATTTAGATTGGGAAAACTCACATTTGTTGTACCATTGAGGTTTGTATGAGACAATGATCCCATGTATGGATTGTACAAATGGAAGTTTTGAAAATAAATTGGCATTGCAAGGCTTGGATAGTTTGGTTGAACTGGATTACTCATGATGGATGGATCAAGTTTATATTCCATGTTCCTCTTGTGTTTTGAACTTGTTGACCTCCACGGGGTTTAGGACCAATGATGAGATGAAGGATGAAAGGGGTGAATGATATGGGTGTTTAAAATTTTAGGAACTTTGGATCAATGCTAGACTTTAGGACTTTATTTGATTTGATTTTGATTGTAGATAGTTTGATTAAGTGTGTTAAGTCAAACAAGGTGATGGTGAACTTGTAAACCCTAGGAAGTTGCGTTATCTTATGGAAAAATCGCATAAGAGAATGAAATGGCTAAGTGTGTTAAGCCAATCAAAGTGATCATGAAATAGTAGACCTCAAGAAGTTGCATTATCCTAGAGGATTTTTTTTTCAAGAGGATTCATTATTTGACTAGGTGCATTAAGTCAATAAGGTGATGTCGATTTTCCAAAAATCTAGCATAAGTGATGTTTCAAAGTTTTAAAAGTTGTTGGAGATGGGATTTGATTGATGTTTGAAATAGGTGAAGTGTTTCAATTGATCCTAGATGACCCTATGAGGACCTATGTACAAGACCAAGGTATTGAAGAACATGTTTTTCCCTAGGAGTAATTCAAACCAAAAGACCAATGTTTGCATGAAAACCATAAAACTCAAAAGACAACAAGCACATGTGTGGTTCAATTGTTTGTTATCTTGCTTAGGTTCAGTTCTTTTTTACCACAAACACTTTTATTGATTATGTTTCAAACTAAATATCCAATATCCTAATTTTCTTTCATTCCACAAAGTGCATTATGTGGAAATCAAGGCAAAGGTATTCTAGTGTTTAACCTTGGTGAAGACAAATGATGATAAAATCCAAGCACTTAGACACCTCTAAGGATATGATCCCTAGGGAAAGCAAGAGTACTTAGATTCGTTAAAGGATATTTGTTTCCTCTGAGGGGTTTGAAATTTTACAACTTTTATGAATGATTGTTTCTCAATGTTTTAGAACCAAGCAAAGTGTCTCAATAACATGCACAACCCTAGGCTGAAAAGATAGTATTTGTTGGGTTCCCACTTGGATAAATCTAGCTGCGCATATTCTGTGTGGATGACTAGATGCTTGACCACACTAGCTCCCCTCCACAACACACACTTCTCGGGTCAGCCTAGCATCAGTACCCATGAATCTCCCATGGCATACTTTTCATCTCTACAATAGAACCACATGTATACCGTGGGGTGGCTTCAAAGGACATGATCTATTGCACCAAAAAATAGATAAAATTTGGCATTTTCTAAACAAGAGGTTTTAATTTAGGCATTTCGTTCGTGGGGGACTATCCATGTGGTGATAGACCATTTCTGCCCTTCTCATTGGAATAATCCTCGTGATTCTTGAACTTTCCTCAAGAATCCACACTTATATACTGGTTGGAAGTCGATTGGATTTAGTGTGTTATTGGTTGGGTCGTTCCCTTGGGTGAGTACTTTTTCCCACAAGGCAGGCCCACTAAGATAAACAAAAGAGAGTAAACATATTCGTAGTTCGATCAACCTTTGTTTAGAAACAAAGGGAGAACACACACAATAAGCCTACTCACACTCGCAAGATGTTTTGTTCAATTTTAATTCCAAAATGAAATGTGGAGGCAATTATTTTATTCAACTTAAGATCACCAAAAGAATCTTTTGATTCTCAAGATCGCCTTAAGGTGCGAGAGAAGTGCATACACCCTTTTGATGATATTAACTTGAATAAATAATTACAAGACAAAATAACACTTGTTCATTTTAATCCCACAAAGCAAAATGAATTATTTTTAAAACACCAATTCAAATGTGGAAGTTTCCTTGTTCAATTTTTAAACCTCAACCAAATCTAGTAAGATTGTTTCTAAGGTTCATTTTAAGCCTTTTGTTTGCAAAATTTGAAAGACAATTTGTATTGTTCTTTTTAGAGCCCAAAAGAAATTTAGTGTTTCCTAAAGCATAAAGTAAACAAATCCTTAGAAAGGGATTATAAGTTCTCCCAAAAGTGTTTAAAAAAATTAATACAATGAGATGATAAATTCATAAATAACCCCTGGCCTTCGTTTTCCTTCCTTCACTTTTGATCAAAAAATTTCCTTTTTAGAAAAATTTCAACAGTTTTTAGATTTTTCCATTTTTGGTAATTTTGCATTTATGAATTTGAGAGTCCTATTTTTTTCCAATTTTTTTATAAAACTAAGATGGAATGAATTGTCAACTAACATCCTAAATTTGAAACTTGGACTTCGAGTTATTAATAAAAACAACTTTCAAAAAACTAGGAAAAACTTTAAAATGTCATTTTGAGGGCCAAGATGAAAGTTTCAACCCCCGAAAATGTGCCAAGATGACATCCAAAACCCACATCCGAGTCAAAAATTATAACCTCGGGAAGTTCCTGCATCACAAAAAATATGTTAAAAAGTTATAAATCTGTAGGTGCGACACAATTAGCAAATGCAACTCAGTTTGGAACAAAAGTGATACTATATATCGTTGCATGTTTGACTGGGTGCGGCTCTCTGCAAAAACAGAGACTGTGGGTGCGACACAATTTGGTCACGCGACACAGTTTGTGAGGTGACGAACTTTCAAAATTTGAAATTTATGGGCGGGAAAGCTAGTGCGGCATAGTTTGGAATAAGTGCAACACAATATAGCGTCGTGCCACTAAAAGTGGTGCGATATAGTGCCGCGGGACTGTGTGTGACACAATTAAGAATTTTGAAAATTTGCAGTCAAGATAGTAGATGCAGCACCGTTTAGAAGTTTTGCGCGGTTTGGTATAGTGTCCTACCTCAGAAAGTGGTACAATATAGCCTTTGAGAGCGGCGCAATATAGCATCGTAGGACTGTGTGCAACCCAGTTTTCCTATGTACAAAAAAAATGTTAAAAAAAACACTAAAATGTTAAAAAAGGTTATGAAATCCTTGAGATTTTCCCTCCTTCTAGAGCCAAAATGTGAACCCCAATTTCATACCTGCACAAACATAGCAAACAAGCACAATGTTAGATCATATGCAAGTGAGAATCAAGATTCCCCATGAAATCCATTTGCAAATACTTAAAATAGGAAAAATGAGAAATAAAACATGATAAACAAGTGAAATCCTAATTAAGTATGCAAACTCTTGAACCCATGGGGGAGTTGGTGCCGATTGATATGTCGAAATCGGCCCTTTCCCAACTCCTTTGTAAGATTTGTGATGTTTTGATGGGTGATCCACTTTGATGAAGATTCAATCAAGCTCTATGATGAAAAACCTGCATAACTTAGCTAAGAACTTGATGAAAACAGATGAAATTGAGTATAATAAGTTTACTCACATTGTGAATGTTAGAATGAGAGAAAGAGTCTCTCATTTATAGATTTCAAATTGGAAGAATGAGTGAAATTGAGCAATTTGGGATCATTCAACATCCAATGGCCAAGTGCCACTTGTCAAGATGTGGATAGTTGAAGGTTGAGCACATTTTGATCAATGTGCAAGTTTGAATTTTGAATTTGATGAAGTGACATGTTTAGGGGGGATGAAAGAAATGGAGTTAATGTCACTTGGCTCAATGTACAAAGAAATGTAAGAGACATTAAATGCCTTGTTGGAAGGACCAAGCCCATTTGAATTTGAATTCAAATTTGAGGGAATATTCCCTTTTTATGCCATGTTGAGAGAAAATAGGGATGCAAGTTGCATTCTCTAGAGGATTTAAGTGAGAGGGATTAACTTAATCAATATTTTGATTAATTTAATGAAGGATTAGATGATTTGACAAATTTGACTTAAATTGATGAATATATTTAAATCCGAATTGAGAGGAAATGATTAATTAAATAAATAATTTAATTTATTTAACTAAGGAGAAATATGTTAGATTAAATCAAATAAGGTTTGATTTATTTAATTTAATAAGAGGACTTTAGAGATTTTAATCAAATAAAATGATTTATTAAACAAAAATGTAAGGTTAATTAAATTAAATCGATTAATTTAATCACTGGAGGAAGAAGTCTTAATCAAATAAATTAAGAGATAAGAGACAAAATATGATGAAATTATGAGAATGTGATTTAGGAGGAAAGGTCGTTAGTAATCAGGATCAAGTGTACTGGATTGAGAATGTACATTTACAATGTCTACACTGACAAGTGTCCATAGCCTGCCAACACAACATAAATGCTCGGGAGCCACCATCCTTTCATTATGCACACTGCTTAACTCACCACCACGCATCGAATGCACAATAAATTCCACTCAGCCAAAAATTTCTCAGTGATACTTGCATTAGGATGGCATAGAATGCTACGGACACCGTCGGATCAAAGCCTCAACAAATGTCGATCAGGTTCTTCGTCGCTTGGTCCAACTTCAATCACTCAATACATATCGACATATCAATGGGACATGAAATGTCACCCGTCGATATGAGATCACCACGCCACATCGGCCCATCGGTGAAACAACACAAAGACTCCCATCGATAGTGATCGCCTTGCCGAGAAGAAATGCCACCAAGCCAGACCTGTCAGGCCATTGCCGGAACACCACCAGGAGTCCTACCGACCGGACAGAGTCTCGACAACAAGGTAAAGGTTGAACACATGAAGTCCCATGGACCAAAGTGGTACAAGCCAGTGAGATTGAGGCACATATTTCCAACAAACTGCTTACTATATGAACCCTTTCATAATAACTAGTTCTATTCTGAACTGGGGGAAATCCTTGACCCAATTATTTTAAAAGGATTTTACACATGGTATCCAAGGACATTATCAAAAAAATACAAAAAACAAAAACATTCAAATAACCTTTGAAAAATCCAAAAAGGTCTTAAAATGTTAAAAATTTAGAAACAATATCAACCCATGGTATCAAATTACATTGCCTTTGTGCATGTACATAGGAAAGGGAAAACATTGATGAGCCTTTGAGGCATAGGTTAGTCCCTTAGGTTCCATCATATTCATCAGACCTTAACCATAATCTAAATTCTAGAATAAACTATCAATTATCAAGGTCAGTTGAACTACATTGTCTCTACATGTGTCATGCAAGCAAGGCCATCACTGATGAGCCCCCAAGGAATAGTTTAGTCCCCTTAAGGTCCATCACAATAAAATTTTCATCATGATATGAATTTAATTATAAAATTATCCTTTGTAGGGAATGAACATGTTGAACACAAATAGGATATCCTACACAAAATCGATCTTAACAAATCATGAAACAACAGATGACACTACCCAAACTAGTCCTCAACTAGGCTGATCAATTAACTACGCATCTACAAATTTTACTTATCTTATCAAAAATTATTTTTCTTCTAGGATGATGCATTATTGAAAATAGACCATGTATCTTACACGAATAGACACAATCTTTTGAAAACATATCAAACACTTATTAGTGGACAAAAAGATCTAATTAGTTGTTGACTCGTTTGGTCTAGTTTAGTCTTATCTTATATAATTTATTTTATTTAAGATTCCTAAGCTACTTGATGATATACACAAGTGATTAAAGTAGTGATGATAGATTGTGATGTTTCTTTCTATTGATTTATGCTTGTGGTATGTCTTTGTAACATGATTGGGGCAATTGATGTAGGGGCATCGTAATGCACCCTTTTTGAGGCAAATTGTGTCATGTTGATAATCTATGTTTTTTCATTTTATTGGATTCAATAAGGTCATTTAAGACCATTTTGAGTCATTTGGAGTCATTCTATGATGTTTTTGTTTTGGAGTCATGTTAAAAAAAGTTGCAAAAGTTGTTAAAAGTTTTAAAAATGTTGTCAAAAGATGTAAAAGTTGTCATTAGAGATAACTAAGAGGTTTTTGGTCAATTTTTTAGTTGGAAATCATTGGAACATGCTAAATATACCTTGTAACATCGACCCCAAGGGTTGGGGAAGGTTGGAATGCAAAGATCTTTATTTTGCCACGTTCAAACTTATGTTTTTTTGTGAAAACTGATTATAATTTGTATTGTACAGACTAGTACAAATTTGTATGGTCCTAAAACCAATTGGATAAGTTGGATAAGGGTGCTAGATTTCAAATTATTTTTATTTGGTAGAATTTCATCAAGTTTTATGCAAGATATGGCAATTTCATTGAGGGCAGGTCTATAAAGTTTAATTTTCTAAAAAGTTATAGTTTGAAACACATATGGTACATATTAGTATAGTTTGGTAAAGAATTGTACATGCCTTGGGAAGATGGTGATGTCTCTTACCTTAAAAATTATTTTGGTTTCATGCATTTTTGTTGAATTTTGTATGAGTTATGGAATTTTTACTAAGAGCAGGTCCAAACCCTGCCTAGGGTTTCCAACGAACTAGAAAATTTCATATCATTGTTTCGCACCATCAAAAAGTTATGAAAATTTGTGAAGAGGTATGTTTTGAGGATATATAAAAACCCTTTTTGGATCAATCCTTTAAAATTTGGCATGTGTGAGTTATTAGTGACACTATGCTTGCATTTGTGTATAAACTATCATGAAATCATAGCTATAGTAGGCTTCAATGAAACCAATGCATTGGCTAGTCATGGATGGATGATAAATCATTGTAATGTATTATAATGATTTTTTATAATTCTAGGAATTTATATGACAAGAATTTTATCCCTTGTTTGAAGTCATTTCCTTAAATGCACCTAGTGGCAACCTTACCTATTTTTCTTGTTTCTGATGAGGGCTACACTACCCAAACCACACAAAACACAACAATAGATACCAACAAAAAATGTGTGAGACAAAAAATAACCCCCTTTCAATTACTTTTAGAAAAATGAAATTACAGATTCAAAAATTACATGCTATAGCCTCATGGGCTTGATTCATTACAACAAAATCAACTCTAAAAGAAAAACTATTATTCAGAGCCACCTTCCAATCCCCACTAAACCCTTTTTTATTTTACCCAATAACTACCCTAGAATGTTCTAGAAAGTGCAACTTTCCCTTTGTTTTGGCACCAAAAGTCTTGCTATTTGATTTATGGCCTACGAAGAAGTTTTAATGAAATTCACTTTTTAGAGGGGCAACTTCACAGGGCCATAACTTTTGATCCGGGTGTCCGATTTTCAATTATTTCATATTGTTGGAAAGCTCTTGAAGAGATTCTCGAAGAGATCTACAACACGTGAACCCACTGTAGGTCAGTTTAACCACTTTTCAAGCTATTTTGGGGCCTCTAAAGTTTTATATTTGAATTTGAAGTTGCATTGGAGAAATTTTTCGAGATGAAAATTTTAATTTCTCCCAAACCATTCAGGGTATTGAGGCAATTATTTTGCGATCGAAATTTTTTTTCAACTTTTCTCCTTTGGGTAAATATTTTGGTCCATATGGGCTCATTTAGGTTGACTTACTAAAAATAGTAAGTGACCATTTTTTGTTATTTTTGGCTCCTGACTGTCTTATGCCCCTTAAGTGCCATCATGGAACTCAAAACAACTAAAGAAAATAAAGAAAACATTTTTTGGGTGATGCAAGATTGCCCTATACTGTTAGATGCTCCTACATTAGACACCCAAGGTAATTTGAAAAGTGACCCTTTCACTTCTCAAGAGTTAGAGGGAAACCAAGATAGTTAACCTTAGCCTTAGACAACCATGATGAATCTTCAACATGCCTTCCTTTCCATTTGACCAGATATTCTTCATACTGCCTACTCCTTGTACTTCTATCCACATGACTATCCAAGATTTCTTCTATCTGCTCCTTTTCTGACGTAGGTGCGGGAATATTCCATTGTGCTTCTATTGTTTCTTCATTAATTCCCCCTTCATGATATTATATTAAATCTAAAATGCTAAACATAAGTAAAATATAAATTTCATCAAGCAACTCTACCTCATATACATTTCCTGAATCATGCATGGTCGAAACTTCTTCATCTTTAACTTGTTGTATGTACCAACTGGAAACCTCTCCTTTCACAAATGAACCATGAATTCATCTCCTACTTGGAACTCGTTGTGCCTCCTTTTCTGATCTACCTCGACCTTATATTGTGATTTCATCTTATTGATATGTTTCTTCACTTCTTCATGCAAATTCTCCAAGGGCTCCACAAAATTTTCATCCTCAACACTATTCTTCTCCCCCTTATCCATATTTCTTAGTTTAGAAGCAGTTCTTGGACTACTCCCATACACAATCTGGAATGGTGATTTACGAGTTCTCTTGTTAACATAATTTTGATAAGAATTTTTTTCCTATGGTATAGTCAAATCCCATCTCTTGGGCTTATCTCCTACTAAGCATCTTAGAAGGTTACCCAAAATCTTGTTCACCACCTTCATTTTTCCATCAATCTATGGATGGTGTGTAGAACTAAAATTTAAATCTATTTCCAACTTCTTCCACAATGTCCTCCAGAAATATCCAACAAATTTATTATCTTTGTCTAGAACTATACTCTTGGGTAGACCATATAGTCTCACCACCTCCCTAAAAAACAACTCTGCAATATGAACAAAATCACTAGTCTTATGACATGAAATGAAATTTTCCATCTTTTAAAATATATCCACCACCAAAAATATAGAATCATTCCCTCTTAGAGTCCTTGGCAAGCCAAGAACAAAATCCATGCTAATATCCTCCCATGGCCTCTCAGGTACAAGTAATGTTTGATACAATCCAATATTCTAACTTGTCCCTTTCACCATCTGACATAATCTGTAACTTTGTACAAACTTCTTCACATATTTTTGTAACTATGGCCAATAATAATTCTCACTAACAAGAGCAATGGTCTTATCTTGACCAAAATGTCCAGCCAATCCTCCACTATGATTCTCCTTGGTTAGATTATCTTTGATAGAACTCCTTGGAATGCACAATTGGCTTCCTCTAAACAACATCCCATCTTGGATTAAGAAATCCAACCATCTTGTCCTATATAATGTAACAGGTTCCAAACAATCCTTCCAAGCTTCTACAAAGTTTGGATCTTCAGGATACAAACTCTTGAGTTCATTGAATGCAACAACCTCTTTATTCATCTCTATCAACAAATTTTTCCTTCTAATTAAGGCATCTACAACTCTCTCTGACCTTTCACTCCTATACTTTAAAAAAAAGTATAACTCTGCAAAAACTCAACCCATTATAAGTGCCTATGATTTAACTTTCCTTGACTATTGAGATACTGCAAAGCCTAGTGATCAATATATAAAACAAAATATTTTGGAAAAAAATAGTTTCTCCATTTCTTTAAATCCTGAGCTATAGCATAAAACTCCTAATCATAGACAAAATATTTATTCTTAGCATAATTCAAATTCTCACTAAAATATGCAACCAACTTACCTTCTTGACTCAAGACAACTCCTATGGTAGTTCCACTAATATCAAAATCTACCTGAAAAACCTTATTGAGATCTGGAAGTACCAAAATAGGTTGCTCTGTAACTTTCTTCGTCAACATATTAAAAATTTGGCAGCTCTTGTAGTCCACTTAAACTCCTTTCTATCCCCTCTCATTACTTCAGTTAGAGGTGCACAAATACTACTGAAATTCTTAATAATCTTTCTATAAAAACTTGCTAGATGGTGAAATGATCTTACCTCTATAACACTTCTCAAGTATTTCATTCAATGATAGCTCTCACCTTCTATGGATACATTTTAAGACCCTCTATTGAGACAAAAAATCCTAGATACATCAACTCTCTCTTCACAAAACTACATTTCTTCAAATTAATCAACAACTTTTGCTCCCTTAGCTTCTCAAAAACTCTTTGGATATGCATCAATCACTCCTCAAATGTCTTACTGAAAATCAAAATATCATCCAAATAAACAAGAAAAATGTTTCCTAAAAATTCTTTCAATACCTCATTCATAAGCCGCATAAATGTGCTTGATGCATTAGTTAGCCCAAAAGGCATGACTAACCACTCATACAAGCCCTCTTTGGTTTTGAAAGTTGTCTTACATTCATCTCCTTCTCTAATCTAGATCTAGTGATATCTTCTCTTCAAATATATCTTTGTGAAGTACTTAGATCCACTCAAACAATCCATAATATCATTCATTCTCCATAAGGGAAATCTATACATGATGGTGATCTTGTTGATGGCTCTAGAATCTATACACATCTGCCATTCCCCATCCTTCTTTGGTTCTAGTACTATAGGTACTACACATGGACTCGAACTCTCTCTAATCAATCCTTTCTGTAACAACTCTTGCACTTTTTTGTTCAACTCTTCAGTCTTTACTGGAGTCAAATGATGAGCTTCCTTATTCGACAAACTAGATCCAAGAATCAAGTCCATCTAATGACTTATATTTATTATTGGTGGAAATCTTTTAGGTACATTATAAAAAATAATAGCTTGAAACTCATTCAACAAATCTGAAACCTCTACAAGTACCTCACTAGTATCTTCTTTGTCAATTCTAGGGATTAATGCAAAACACATATGCTCATGCCTCATACCTTCTAGGAAATTTCTTCCATCAACCAAAAAAATTATTGCATTACTGCATACCTTTTCTTCTACCTCTTTCAGGGGATTCAAATTATAATGAACTTCATCCTTTGTCAAAGAATATGTGTGATCATGTCCATCATGTACTTTTCGTTGATCAAACTGCCATGGTCTACCTAAAAACATATGAAAAAAATCTATAGGCATAATATCACACAATACCTCATCATGGTAATTTCCAATCTTGAACTTTACTAAACATTGTTCATTTACCATGGCTTTATAGTCCTTCTATAACCAATCAATCCAGTATGGGTTCGGATGCCTTCTTCTCTCCAATCGCAACTTACTCACCATTTATTCTAAAACAAGGTTATCAGTACTACCTCCATCAATAATAACATTGCAAAATTTAATTTCACACTTACATCTAGTGTGGAATAAATTCTTCCTTTGAGTTGGTTCCTTCTCCTCATTCAACAAGGCTATTCTAAAAACAAGAACCTCTCCTCTTTCTGCATCCTCAGAATGTGAAGACTCAAAATATTCATCTACATGTGAAAATTGTGTATTGCCATCAGGTCTTCTATTTTTCCTTCCTTGATGTTTAGGAAAATCATAGGCTCTATGTCCTTCTCCTTTGCACTAGAAACAAGTTCCACAAAAGCCTCCTCTTCCCAATCCTCATCCAAATATTCCTCTTCCTCTTTGATCTCCATTATTTTGATCACAAGGATGGTAGGTGTTATCTCCTTTTTGGTTTTGGTTGCTACTGGAGGCTTCACCCTTCTTTTGGTCTTCATTTAGACCTCCATATGACCATCCATTGGTCTTTCCTCTATGACCTCCACCTCATTGTTTTTTTTCAAACCTCTTGTTCAGCCATTCTTTAGCCTTTATAGAAAATTGATAAGCGTCATCAATGGTGGTCATTCTTACCAGTGCCAATTCTTCATGTATGCTTGGCTTCAACCCGTTAATATAACAAGAAAATTTCTTTTTATTTTCCTCAAAATGTCCTATCTGAATTAGGACCTTGTGAAATTCCTTTGTGTATTCTTTCACCGTCCTTGTTCCTTGCCTCAAGCTCTACATCTTCTTAAGCAGCTCCAATTCGTAATTGATTGGAATAAATTATTTCTTCAATTTAGACACCATTCTATCCCATCTGGAAATTTTATCTTTCCCTTGTCTTCCTCTTTCTAACTGGACCTCTTTCCACCATATATTAGCGTGACCTTTCAATTTTGTCTTTGCAAACCTCACTCTATGAGGATCTTGAATCTCCTCAAACTCAAAAAATTCCTCCTTGTCATTGATCCAATTGATCAATTCTTCAGGATTTAGACTTCCACTCAAAGTTGAAACCTCCATTTTAGGTCTCTTCCTAATGCTTGAGATCGCTCGCAAAAATATTATTTCTCTAGGATCCATTGGATCCAACTCTTCCTCTTCCATTTCCTCTTTTGTTTCATCTTCACTTTCATCTTTTTCTCATTGCAAATATCTTCTTCGAACCTCTTGTTGCAAGGTTTCTAATTTCCTTCTAAGGGATTTGATTTCATCTCTAGGTGGATCTCTTCGTCCACCACCTTGGCCTCTACCTCTGCCATGTTGGGAAAGTCTTGGAGGCATCTTGAAATCAACCCATACTCATAGGTCCTACTTCAATTGCCTCACATTTGACACTTTGTTACATGCTCAAGAACTCCTGCTCTGATACCACTTGATGAGGGATACACCACCCAAACCAAAAATAGATACCAACACAGAAGATGCAAGACAAAAAATAATCCACTTTCAATTATTTTTCAGAAAAATGAAATTACATATTCAAAACTTACATGGTACAACCTCATGGGCTTGATTCATTACAACAAAATCAACTCTAAAAGAAAAACTATTATTCGGAGCCACAATCTGCACTAAAGGAGCCACCTTCTACAATCCCTACTAAACCCTTTTTTTTTTTAATTTTACCCAATAACCACCCTAGAATGTTCTAGAAAGTGCAACTTTCCCTTTTGTTTTGGTGCCAATAGTCTCAGCATTTGATTTCTGGGCTAGGAAGAAATTTTAATGAAATTCACGTTTTAGAGGGGCAACATCATGGGGCCATAAATTTTGATCCAGGTGTTTGATTTTATATTATTGCATATTGTTAGAAAGCTTTCAAAGAGATCTACAACACGTGATCCACTGTAGCTCAGTTCAGCCACTTTTCAAGTTGTTTCGGGGCCTCTAAAGTTTTATAGTTGAATTTGAAGTTGCATTAGAGAAATTTCTCGGGACATAAACTTTAATTTCTCCCAAATCATTTAGGGTATTGAGGCAATTCTTTCATGAATGGAAACATTTTTCAATTCTACTCCTTCAAGTAAATTTTTAGGTCCATATGAGCCTGTTTAGGCCAACTTACTAAAAATAGTAAGTCACCATTTTTCTCTATTTTTGACTCCTAATTTTCTTATTCCCCTTAAGTGCTATCATGGAACTCAAAACAACTAAATAAAATAAAGAAAACAATTTTTTTGGGTGATGCAAGATTTCCCTACACCATTGGATGCTCCTACATCAGTTTCATTGTGTCAATTGCTTGGTTGGGGCTATATATGTTTGGGAACCCCTAAAAGATGTTGTGATAGGTTTGAGTACATCAATTTTCCCATATTCCATGCTACCCTCAATGGTTAAGTGTCACTAGGGTGTTGTTTCCATGTTTTAGGCTTAGGAGCAAATTGTCAAGGATGGAAAAGAGTGTACACTTGCCTCATTTGTACTAAATTCTTGTTTAAAAAGTGTCATGGTTTTTTTTTTTGATTCCTTTCTTTCCATCAGCAACTAAGGCCCTTGTGTGTGATTGAGATTCTATTTGGAATAATCAAACCATCTAATATAGGTCAAAGGTCATCTAATTCTTTGTTGTATTAGGATTAAGATGTTCTATGGTTATTTCCTCACATATTCTAATGAGGTTCTATTGTCACTAGTATGAATCAGGAACTCCTTGTTTGATGTGTCTCAATCTTTGAAAAATGTAATACTAATGTCACCAAGGTTTGTCTCAACTTGGTGTACACTATCCACTTGTCCATATATCATAATATTTAAGAATACATAAACAAAAGCTACCTTCATAATTCATACTTAGGTGTGTATACATCCACTTGTTCCATAGTAAAATCCTCTATGATGATAAAACATGCATCGCTGAAATATCAAGTAATATCAAATATATCAATGGTGATTTGGTTGAATGATCTGTCTAACTGGTTCTTCACTCCTTAATAATTATTTATTCACACTAATAGTTCCTCTATCCATCCCATGATAATCTCAGTGGTGTGTTATGATACACAAAAAAAATTGAGCTACATCATCTTGCATCCATAATCATGTTATAACATCAAATCTCATGTGCATATAGGTCATACATACTTCATAGGAAAATACAAAAAGATGGATAAATTTGCATCACATGTTAGAGTTATCATCCATATAACATCGTATCAAACATGGAATAACATGTCCTAAAAATATAATGTCATCCTCCATATAGATCATATAAGTATCATAAGTCACATCATAGATCATAAAAAAAATATCCATACATCATGACATACATATAAACATTATTCAGTATCATGTGCATCCATCCATACATGAGAAGAAACATAACATCATATGCAACCATAAGAATCCATCATGTTATAGAAACATGCATACATATAACATATCATGTAATTTACTCCAAAAACAATGTATCTCATATATATATCCAAAAGATGTGTCATAGTACAAAATCATGATACTTTCAAAAAAGTGGAGCTCACACGCGTGATAAAAAATATACATGTCCATAAACAAAAAAATGTGCCTAGTCTATGCTACCCCTTTCCCCTAAAGGAGAATGAGTGGAGGGAGGCTTATACTCTCTTTGACCTGATCTTGATGGCCTTTGATGCTCCTAGTGGGAATGGTGAGGTGACTTGTATGGGGATGTCCTCGACTACAATACCCCTCCGCTGCTCTATGATCTATGTGAGTGGGATTTTCTTTGACTCTCTTGATAACTCAGTGCCCTCTTGGTTGTTGGAAAAACAATCATATAAATCTTTGTAATAATGTGCCTCCATGCTATCTTGGTAGAATGTATGGGTGAAATCAATAGTACCCCCACTGGAAGTAGCAATGAAATCCATGTTGAAAGAGTGAAGGTGTTGTTATTAATTTCAATTGGAAGTCTACTGACTAGTGTTCTCATTGATTTCAACTATGGGATGAAGATGTTGAGGATATTGAGAAAATTGTGAAAAAGAGGAAAACATGTGCATATGTAGTTGAGAACTCGATGAAGTGTTGTGATTACATAAATCTAATTTTTTGTTGTAGAGTCTGAAGGTGAGTTGGAATGAAGGAATGATTTGAGATTATGTCTCTGATACTTTGTTTCCAAGTGCTTTTGATAAAATTTGATAAACTGGGTAAATTGTGTTGTGCAAGTGTTCATAGCATGCTCTGATATTGTGCTTTGCATTCTTTCTGTGTTGATTCTATTCTTGTGTAGATCTTATAGTTTATTCAATATTTTTAGAGGTTTCTATATTCAGAGTTTGGGTTTATGGATCATTGTATAGTGTGAGATATTTTCACCAGTGTGTGAACCAGTCTTTCAGTGATATTTTATGTGGTCTAGGCGAAATTTATTTTCTTTGCTATTTGGCTTAAGGTTGTTCAGATTTGAGAAGTTTCTTATAATGCTTTTATCTTTTTGTATTCAAGTATTTACTTGATTTGGTGCAGAATAGAGTAAGTTTCATTTATCAGTATGCAATTAAGGGTTACTAGTTGTTCTGAGTTGAATTATTCATATGATATGAGCTTGGATGAAGTGTTTGATGAAATTTAAGTAGTTCATGGATTATTATAGATTGTGTTCAAGTGAATTATGTTTTCCAAACTTTTAACTTGATTGAAGGAAGCATGTACTTAATGATTGGTGTTTTGCATGAGTATTGGTCGACCTTGTGTTTAACACTACATGTGAGGCTTTTAGAAGTGACTTGAAGTGTGTTGAGATCTATTTGAGTCCTAATTAAGGATTTATTTAGGTCACCTTTCATTCCTATCCACCGCAATAATGTTTAGGTGCTGACCTATTTTGAATTTGTATGCATAACATCTAGTGGTCGACATTGGAGAAAGTTTTTGAGGGATATCTTGATATAAATATGTATGGTGTTGATGCGAGTGATGAAGAGAAAAGATTAAGAAGAAAGATAGATGCAAGATTGATGTGAATTATATGTGTGATGTGAATTTGAGCATAGTAGTGTGAATTTCATGTTAGGGTTCGTGAAGGAAGTGAGATGAAGGCATATGCAATATTTCATGTGAGACTGTGAAAATGCGGGATAAATTGTGGTGTATTCCTTATTTCATTGAGAAGTGTTCTCTACGTATCATTCTTCTTCTATCTTATATTTTTTTTTTTGGAAGTGAGCCTTGGCTGTGAGCGTTTTGGACAACGTGTCCTATTTTGGTAGTGAGCCTCTTTGTATGGATTTTGTTATTACTTATATTGTGAGCTAATCCTCACTGTGGTTTTTACCTCATTGGGTTTTCCATGTAAATATGGAATTCTCTTGTGTATGGTTTTTTTATTTTAGCTCTTATTACCTACATTTCATGTTTAATCATATTAATAAAATAAGTGTTTAATGAATGTTTGTGGATCTGATTACTATTGAGGGTTTTGAAGGTTTAATTTTTTACAAATGATTCACCCCCCTCTTATTTGTCTTGTTCATTTAAAAAATAGGTATTAGAGATAGGTTTCTTGAAGAAGATCTTAACCACTTGAGGTAGATCTGAGATGGAAAAAAAGATTGGTTTGAAATATCCTAGATTCAATGACTCAATTTATGCATTTTGGAAGACAAAGATGGAAGGATATTTGTCTTCTTAGGGATATGAGATTGAGAAGGCTTATCAAAATACATGTAATCCACCTCTGAATGGTCCAACTACAAGTGCAAGAATCAAGGTGCATGAGATCAATGCTAAGGCAAGATTTATTATTGTGAACAGTCTTTCAAATACTAAATTAGTTAAAGTTATGATTTGGAAGACTGCTAAAGAAGTTTGGGATAAGTTAGAAAGCATTCATGAAGGAATCTAAAGTTCAAACAATAAAAGTTGTAGAAATTGAAGGTATAAATTGAAATGATGCATATGTCTGAAGATGAAATAATTAAAGGCTACATATAGAGAGTTGATGAATTGGTAAGTACTATGAGAGCTTGGTGCAATAATTAAAGAATCTAAAGTAGTGAAGAAAGTTATTAGATCTTTTCCAAATTGTTATAGTGAAAAGGTATATACTATTGAGGAAACTATCGATTTTGATAATTATTCTAGAGACTAGTTGATTGGTACTCTAGTTGAATTTGAAATGAGAAAACTGAAGAAAGGTATAAAAGTAGAAATTGCTTTCAAGATTGGTAAATTAAAGAAGGTTGAAGATTCAAGTGAAGAAGATCTTGATGATTTGGAAACTAACTTTGTGAGGAAGATGAAAAAGGGCATTGGTAAGTACAAAGGTAAATTACCTTTAAATTTTAGTCATGGTGATATAGGTCATTATGGTTCTAGATGTCCAAAAAGAGATCTAAACAATAAGAACAAAGAAAATAAAGGAAAGATGATTAAGAAATATTACTATGTGAAAGAAGATGTTATTTATGATGATGAATCTTAAAGTTGCATGAAGGAAAATATTCCAGAGATAAATGATAAGGTTGAAGGTAATTTGGTATCTATTTTTAATGTCAAAGAGGATAAGAATTACTGGGTTGTTGATAGTGGCTGCTCAAATCATATGATTGGAGAAAAAATTAAGTTTGGTAAACTTGAAAAGTATGATGGAGGAATATTAAAATTTGGAGATGATTCAGGAGCTAATATTTGTGGAATAGGTTCAATAAATTTTTATGGAAAGCATAATATTGACAATGTTTACTATGTTAAGGGCTTAAGAGATAATTTCTTGAGTTTCAAACAAATTTGTAGCAAAGGGTATAATCTTGTGTTTAAGGATGAAGCATGTGAGATCTGGAAATGGTCTGGAGCTATGATTATTGCTGGTAAGAGAACAAATGGAAACATCTATTATATTAAGGATGTTGATGGTCATTTATTTATGTCTCAAATTAATGATAGTTGGTTATAGCACCAGAGGATGTGTCACATGAATTTTGATAATTTTGGCAAGAATTAGATTGATTCATGTTGTAAGAGATTTACCTATAATCACAAAACCTATCAATGCTCTTTGAGAGAGTTATCAATTTTTTTTTTTTAAACAAGGAGTGGATTTAAGGGAAAGGAACAATCTACTACCTAACTGTTGGAATTAGTGCATACAAATATTTTTGGTCCTACAAGGGTGAGAAGTATACAAGGTGACAAATACTTTATGCTTTTGATTGATAATTATTCTAGAATGGAATGGGTAACTTTTCTTTGAGATAAATTTGATGCATTAGATAAATTCAAGGCATTTAAAGATATGGTCGAGAATGAAATGGATTTGAAAATGAAATGTCTAAGGTCTAGAAAAGGTGGAGAACTCACCTCTAATGAGTTAACATGTTTTGTGAAGTTCATGGAATAAAGAGGAATTTGTCTACCCATAGAAATCCTCAGCGGAATGGAGGCATTGAAAGAAAAAATTAAACTATTCAAGAAGCTGCATGGACCATGATGAAAGAGGAAAATCCACCACAAGTCTACTAGAGAGAAGCTATTCATACTATTATTTACATACTTAATAGAGTTCAAGCTAGAGCTAACAACACAAAGACTCCTTATGAGCTATGGTATGGAAGGATTCCTATTGTGAAGTACTTTAGAGTGTTTCGAAGCAAACATTACATCAAAAGAGAAGAAGAAAAATTAGGAAAGTTAGATGCAAGGTATATTCCTTGGATAATATATTAGAA
The DNA here is from genome assembly GCA_007115665.2 of Sequoiadendron giganteum. Lineage (NCBI taxonomy): Eukaryota > Viridiplantae > Streptophyta > Pinopsida > Cupressales > Cupressaceae > Sequoiadendron > Sequoiadendron giganteum. Next base: position 47,349,560 of record CM021106.1, read on the forward strand.
AAAAAGCTTATAAATGTTACAACAAAAGTATAAGAAAGATAGTTCAAAGTGAAAGTGTTAAAATTGATGAAAACTTGTAGAATTCTATTGTAGTAGATGGATATGTGTCAAATGAACCTGATTGTAGAGAAGTAGAAGAAAAAGTTGATGAACTAGAAGTGAAAAATGAAGAGGAAGAAACTCTAAACAAGACCCCTAAATTCCCTAAGTATGTGCAAAAGAATCATTCTGAAGATTAGATCATTGGAGATAAAAGGAAATATGTATTGACAAGAAGCAAAGTTGTTGAAGTTGAGGTAAATTTGTGTTTACTTTATAAAGTTGAACCTAAATTAGTGAGTGAAGCATGTAAGGATGAGAATTGGATGAAGGAAATGGAAGAATAACTTGTGCAGATAGATAAAAATTAGACTTGGTAATTGGTCCCTAGACCAACAAACAAAAACATAATTGGAACTAAATGGGTATTTAGGAACAAGTTGAATGAGAATGGAGAAGTATTAAGGAATAAGGCAAGGCTTGTGTGTAAGGGTTACTCACAAGTAGAAGGTGTAGACTTTGAGGAGAATTTTTATCCTATGGTTAGGATGGAAGCTATCCGAATTTTTTGGCATTTACAACGCATAAAGATTTTAAGGTTTATCAAATGGATGTGAAGTATTCTTTTCTGAATGGAGAATTAGAAGAAATGGTTTACATGGAACAACTGAAAGATTTTAGCTGTCAAATCAACTAGATATGGTATGTAAGTTGAAGAAGGCACTATATGGATTAAATCAATCTCCCAAAGCTTGGTATGCAATATTGGACATGTACTTGATACAACAACGATTCAATAAGGGCACCACAGATAGTAACCTTTACTTTAAAATTGAGGAAGATAAAATCTTGATAGTAGTAGTAAATGTGGATGATATTATATTTGGTGGAAACAATGCTATGTGTATGTTAGTGAATGGAATGTCTCTAGATAAATAAACTTGAAATAAATGACTCACAACACAGTTTTGCACTAGTATAAATCCGCTAATAGCTCTAAAAGGACCACAATTGCATTTGTGGCTTTTCTCTAAATTTTGTCAAGGTACAACTCCCTCACAAGATTTTCAAAGAATTTACCAAAGATAATGAACACGAGTATTATTTTCACTAGAAATCAGGAAAGGCAACCAATGTTAGTTCATAAATATGAGACTAACGCGAAAGTGTAAAACACAGTCATAAAAAATCAACACAAAGATTGAAAACCTATGACCATCCCATCAAAATAAATAAGACCATACTCGAATAAATGAACAACATAAAGCATTTCTCATCAAGAAGATATAACTATATTGCACGTGTAACACCAATATCAACATAATAAGTGTATCATTAAATTCATAACACCAAGATCATGAACTATTACAGTCTAAAATAAATGTCTAAATCCCTTTCGATAACACCACAAGGTGTATATCTAGAGAACCGTTATCTTCTTCTTCATTTTTGAATATATAGTGAGCCAATCCCATTGAATGACTGCCAAATCCATTACTAAAGTTGGAGGTCTTCTTGTTTCTTCCCATCTTCTTGGAAACTGGTTAAGCTTGATTTTAACAATTAACCTAGAAAATGAAATCGAATTGGGCATTGAAAATTGATCTTTATCTCACCAACGGCTGCTAAATGTCCTTTCACATAATCAAATAATTAATGTAGCATCAAGGAGACACCATATGATAGAACATTTCTACTGTTTGATTGGAAATGTAATTTAAATTGTTTCAAATCAAACATTTATTCAAACTGAATTGCTATCTCATTAAATTTTCCTTGGGAGAAAGCACCAATGTCCAATCAACCTTCTATAAATTTGGCTAGAATCACCACTCTTCACCATTAGGAAGCATCTAAAATGGAGAGCACCCAGAGCATGATGGTGATTCTACAAATGACTTCATTTTCCTGGAGGAGATTGAATGCATCCTACTATTTAGGAATATATCGGATCAAGTGAAGGAGGTCTTCATAATACAAAGTGAGGTGGAAGAAATGCTTCACAAAATTTTGTGTGAATTATTCCTAAGCCAACCACAAGTACACAACACCACCATGCTGGAGTGTTTCATATACACAATCATTAGGACTTCCAGTCACTACGACTGGGAAGTAATAGCATTGGAATGCTTGGTAAATCTTGAATTCCATCACCATGTCAGGGTGGCTATCAATGGGCTTATTCACTATCATTGGAATGGACTGATAGCTGACACCATTTGCATAGCATCAACTCTTCAAGATAAGACATTGGAGGAATTTGTTTCTCTTCTTCACTCGGGAGTCGTAATGAATGATATGTGAGTCTTCACACAATTCATCCAGTCATATGAGAACTTTTTGTCACCTTCTCAAGTTGAATGCCTCCAAACTATGAGCAAGGGAATTCAATCCTTGATATTTTCCCTATGTACTTGAATGAAACTGGCCCTTTTTTTCTATTGTCATTGATATGAAATTTTGCAATCAAGTCAAACAATTTTGTAGTGTCGATACAATTTACACATGATCTTATATATAAATAAAATATTATTTTGGTATCTTTGTATTCTATTATGCATGGATTTGTTTGTTTTTGTTCATATCTGGTGCAGCCATGGTAGGAGGGTTCTCAAATAGAACAGTCCAAACCATGCAGGAAGAGTCACACAATAGAAGCAACACAAAATATGGAGGAAAATACAGATGAAAGCACTCTTATTATTAGAAATATTGATTATAAATATTTTGCCACATCTGGGCTTACAAATTAGCGCATAAGCTTGATTACAACATGCTCAAAATATAGTGCTCATATATGCGAGCGAAAATATTACAGGTCAAAATATATATACATATTATTCTATCTTAATTAATTCTCCCTCAATTTGATTATTCAATACTATCTTTATATCCCATTCGTGGGTCGAGAAACATCCGCGTTGGCCAAAGATCAGTACAATCTTCAAGAAGAAAAGTGTAACGTGTGTAAGAATAGGACGGCCTCAAATCTGAAATTCATCCATGGTAGATGTGCATGGTGAAGTGTGGACCTAAGTGTAAGGTCAGGGAAACTCAATAGAACAAATCTAAACACACCATGAGGATCCACAAGTCACGTGAAAGATCCGCAATTGATCCAACTAGATGTTACATTTTGAAGTTATTCTGGGGCCAGTCCCAAAAACTGTCACATACTCCAGAAGTGATAACTTGCCAGAAACAGATCCAAATGAGATGAAAGCTTGGAATAATATAATTGAACATATCCAAAATGAAATCCCAAGTATGCAAGATATGGCGATCAAACATGAAGAAGCACCGGATCTACCAACTCGAACCAGAACAAGAACAAAACAAGAACAAAATTGAATGCAAATATTTTTTGATTGATGCAAGATTGCCAAGAACCAAGGATGTTCTTGCATCAGCCATTTGGGGTTAACTAAAAGTGAGCCTCTCACTTTGCAGGGGCCAAAGGAAAACCAATACAGTGTATCTCAGTTTGAGAAATCCAAGAAGAATCATCCACTGGTCTACCCTTCCATTTCACCAAATATTCCTTGTACCATCTTCCACAAGTCCTCCTTCCATCTCTGACATCCGAAATCTGTTCTATCTCATCTGATTGTTGTTTAGGAAGCTTTTCTTCTAGCTTCACCTTGTTGTCTTCATTGAATTCTGCTTCATGGTACTAATTTAAATTTTCAATTCTGAATATAGGTGATATACCCATGTCATCTGGTAACTCCACTTCATAAGCATTTCCTGAATCAAACTTCTTCAAAATCCTATAGGGTCCAAACTTCCTCATCTTTAATTAATTGTATGTTCCAGCTGAAAATATTTCTTTCCTCAAGTACACCATCACTTCATCCCCACCTTCAAATTCCTTATGTATCCTCTTTTCATTTGCTTTCTCCTTCTACTTTTGGTTTGTGTTCTCCAAATGTTACTTCACTTGAGTATGCATTGTCTTCATATGTTCCACAAATTCTACTGCTTTTGCACTCCTTTTATCTTCCCTACTATGAACCTCTAAACCTGCATATACACAAGAGAAACAAAACACATTAGTTGTTATATCATATGCATGTAAAAAAGCATGAGAGATTCCCCATAAAATCCATCTATTCAAACTAAATTAGGAAAGAAGAACACAATATAAGAAACTGAAATTTAAACTAAATCCTAATTAAGCTAATAGCATGATGATCTTATGGGGGAATTGGTGCCAATCAAGTGTTGCAATTGGCCCTTTCCCAATTCCTAAGTATCAATGGTATGTTATGGAGAAATGGTCAAATCTCAAAAGAGATTTGAGCATAACCTTGTTGCAAATCTTGAAAAGTGATGAATGGTTGATTAAAATGGGTAAAATTGGCTCTCAATATGAAGAGAGTAACTTTGCATATGATTGTAGATGATGATGGATTTGAGTATAGTAAGTTTACTCAAATTGTGGATGTTAGAATGAGAGGAAGAGTCTCTCATTTATAGATTCGAATCTTGGAAGAATGAGTGAGAATAAGAAATGTGGGATAAAAGATAATCCAATGGCATTGTGCCACTTGTCCACATGTGATTGGATGAGGAATGAGTACATTTTGGCCAATGTGCATGATAAATGCTATGAGATTCAAATTTGAATTTTGAATGTGACATGTGAGAGGGAAAGAGAAATGGAGTTAATGTCACTTGGCTCAAGGTCAATGACATGTAACAGGTCTTAAATGCCTTTTTGGAAGGACTAAGTCCACTTGGCCTTTTTGAATTCAAATGAGGGAATATTCCCTTTTGATGCTTTGTGAGGGAAAATAGATGAGTAAATAAATCAAAGTATTTGATTTATTATGCAAGTGGCATTCTCTAGAGAATTTTAATGAAAGGGGTTAACTTAATCATGGTTTTGATTAACTTAATGAAGAATTAGGAGATGTGACAATTTAGACTTAAACTTATGAATTGATTTTAATCAAATTGAGAGGAAATGATTAATTAAATAAATGATTTTGATTTATTTAACTAAGGAGGAATATGTTAGATTAAATTAAATAATGTTTTAATTTATTCAATTTAATAAGAGGACTTTTAATTATTTAAATGAACACAGAAAGATGATTAATTAAATTAAATTGATTAATTTAATCACCAAAGGAGAAAGACCTAATTAAATAAATAATGATTTATTTAATTAAGGGATGAAAGGTGTTGATAAGCTGAGAGTGTGATTCAAGATGAAACGATGTTAGTAGGATCAGAATCAGGTGCATGTATATTTTCAATGTCTACACCTACTAATTTATCTCAACTCTGGTATACCTCTAGGATGAAATCCTGTAACAATATCAAAAGGTGTCTTTCTAGTAATCCTGTTCACTGAATTACTGTAGGAAAATTCATCTTGTGCTAGGGCTAGATCCCAACTTCCGGTCTTCTCTCCAACCAAATATCTCAAAAAAATTCCCAATTTTTTTTTCACTACCTTTATCTGTCCATCTGTCTGTGGGTGAAAAGCAGGACTGAACTTCAAATCTATCTTCAACTTCTTCCAAAGTGTCCTATAAAAGTAACCAACAAATTTTGTATCCCTGTTTGAAATAATGCTCTTAGGTAATCCATGCAATCTGGCCACTTCTCTGAAAAATAGATTTGCTATATGTATTGCATCTGTTGTCTTCTTACAAGGTATGAAATGTGCCATCTTAGAAAAAAATTCCACCACCACAAATACTAAATCATTACCTCTTTGTGTCTTAGGCAAACCAAGTATGAAATCCATGTTGATATCCTCCCAAGGTCTTTCTGGTACTGTCAAAGGTTTATATAATCCAACATTTTGACTAATCCCTTTTGCAACTTGACAAACTCTATAACTCTGCACAAATTTCCAGACATCCTTATGAATCTATGGCCAAAATTAATTCTCACTCACCAATGCTACTATCTTGTCAATTCCAAAATGTCCTGCAAACCTCCACTATGTTTCTCTTTCACCAAGTTATCCCTCATTGAAATTTGGGGTATACAAAACTGGTTTCCTCTAAACAACATGTCTTCTTAAATGAAATAATACAACCATTGACTTCTATCCTCCAAAACTGGTTCGTTACATGCTTTCCAAGGTTCTGCAAAATTTGGGTCTTCCTTATACAAGTTTTTCAATTCATCAAAGCCTAATACCTCCACTCTCATGTGTGCTAGTAAATTCCTTCTTCTACTCAAATCATCAACAACTCTTTTAACTTCCACTCCTATACTTAAAAAAAAAAGTATAACTCTATAAGAACTCTACCCATCTCATGTGTTTTTGATTCAACTTACCTTGACTGTTCAAATATTGTAACACTTGATGATCCATATATAACACAAACTCCTTAGATAACAAGTAATTTCTCCACTTCTTCAAGGCTTGAACTATGAAATAGAACTCTTGATCATACATTAAATATATTCTCCTTGCATCATTCAACTTCTCACTAAAATAGGCTATAGGTCTTCCTTCTTGACTTAACACTGCTCCAATTTCATTTCCACTTGCATCACAATCCACTTGAAATAACTTATCAAAATATTGTAAAGCCAACACAGGCTGCTCTGTCACCTTTTGTTTCAATAGCTCAAAACTTATATCTACTCCAGATGTCCACCTAAAATCCTTCTTATCTCTCCTTATTGTTTATTTCATAGGGCTACAAATAGAACTGAAACTCCTAATGAACTTTTGGTAGAAACTAGCCAATCCATGAAAAAATATTACCTCCCCAATGCTTTTAGGTGTAGACCATTCAACAATAGCTATCACTTTATCAAGATCCATCTTCAATATATCTACTGATAGTACAAATCCTAGATATACTAGTTCCTGCTTCATGAAACTACACTTCTTTATGTTTATCAAAAACTATTCTTCTTTCAACCTCAGCAAAACCTATCTTGTGTGTAACAAATGTTCCTCTATAGTCTTAATAAAATCAATATGTCATCCAAATATACAATCACAAATTTACCAAATAATTTCTTTAATACCTCATTCATCAACCTCATGAAAGTACTCGGTGCATTTTTAGTCCAAAAGGCATCACCAACTATTCATACAATCCTTCATCTGTCTTGAATGTTATTTTCCACTCATTTCCTTCTTTGATTCGAATATGATGATATCCACTCTTCAAGTATATATTTGTAAAGTACTTAGCTCCACTCAAACAATCCATAATTTCATCCATCTAAGGCAAATGAAATATATACTTCACTATGATCTTGTTTATGGTGCTAGAGTCTGTACACATTCTCCATTCTCCATCTTTCTTAGGTGCAAGCACAACAAGTACTGGACAAGGACTTAAGCTTTCTCTGACCAAACCTTTCCTCAAAAATTCTTGTACTTGTTTGTTCAACTCTTCATTTTTTTTCAATGCCATTCAATGTGTTGCTTTATTTAGAAAACTAGCTTGAGGAATCAAATCCATGCAATGACTAATACTCCTTATAGGTGGTAATCCATCAAGTACATTATCTAAAATGATAGCTTCATATTATGTGAGCAATTCTCTTATCTCCTTAGGTTGTCCTTCTACATGCTTCAATTCTTCAACTTTCTTAGGAACTAATGTATAACACATTCTCTCATGTCTCAGTCCATCTCTAAATCTTCTTCCATCAACCAAACAGATTCTAGCAGTCGTACAAATCTCAGCCTTAGGAACATCTTCCAAGGGTAACAAATTCTGCTTCATCCCATTAGCAACAATGGTGTATATGTTCTTCTTTCCATCATGGATAGATTGTCGATCATACTGCCAAGGCCTTCCCAAAAAGATATTGCATATATCCATAGGCATAATATCACACAAAACTTCATCATGGTAGTTTCCTATCTTCAATGTTACGAGAAATTTCTCACTTACTAGTATTTTATGCTCATCTTGAATCCATGCTATCTGATAGGGTTTAGGGTGTTTCAAAATTTCCATCTTCAATTTGGTCACCATGTCTTCAAAATCCAAGTTCTCTAAAATTCCACTATCAATGATCACTTTGCAACATTTACCAACTACCTTGCATCTGGTCCTGAACAAATTATTTCTCTGCAATCGTTCTTTCTCCAATTCTCTTTTACACAACACTCTCATATTCACCAATACCTCTCCTTCTTCTAGTTGATTAGATGATCCAACATGATCCTCCTCTATAAAGGTTGTTCTCCTATTTTTCTCAATATTTTTGTTTGTCTCTCCTTGTTTGCATTCAAATGCTCTATGTTCCTCTCAATCACATTTAAAGAAATTTCCCTTGAATAATCTTTTCTCTGGTCCTCTGTCATCTTTTCTATACCCTTCATTTTTGTAACCACCATATCCACTTCTTCTATAAGAGTTTCCATCATCTCTTCAGTATGAATTTTCATTCTGATTGGAAACCTTATCTTTATTATGGTTTATGAAAGTTCCTCTTCTTCCTATGGTAAATATTCTTCCTCTTTGAAATATTCCACCTCTTCCTCTTTGTCTCTATTCATGTCTTTTATTCAGATTCTCTTCTACTTTTAGGGAACACTAGTATGTCTCTTCCACACTCAATAATTTAATCAAACTAATCTCATATTGAATAGATGACCTCAAACCATTTACATATCTGGCTACTTCTTCAATCTCATCTTTTGAATGTCCATATCTGATATTCAACTTGTAGAATTCCTCAGTATACTCTATCACACTGGATTCTTTCTACTTCAAATTCTGCAATTTCTAGAACAAACTAATCTGATAGTTTGCAGGTATAAACTTTGTCTTCAATTTATTCATCATTTGATCCCATGATCTTATCTTATCTTCTCTTTTCCTTTTCTTTGTCTATCTATTTGAAAATTTTCCCACCAAAGGGATGCATGTCCTCTCAACTTTTATAGGAAAATTTCACCTTCTTATCATTTGGGGTACCTTCAAAATCAAATTATTTCTCCATTTATGTTATCTAATCCAACAATTCATCTGAATCCAGCTTACCATTATAATATGGTGAATTGAAATTTTGCTTAGTGTTAACTTTGGTTAGGGCTCTTATGAACCTCTCTTCTCCCTGATCAAGGCCAAGTTGCTTTTCTCTTGCAACTTCTTCTTGTTCTTCTACTTATTCATCACTTACATCATCAACTAGTCGACCTCTTCTTTGGGTTGTTTCAACTGCTTCTAATCTTGTAGCAATTCCTCTCAAAATCTCCATTACAGCTGGGTCTGCATTTCCACACACTCCATTTCCTCTACCATTTCTTCTTCCCACCATCTCTACACAAGTCCTCTGCAAATTCAAGTTGGATCCTCAATCCGCCACCCTAAAACAAATCTTTAATAGGACTACGTAGCTTCTTACAATCTCACAAGGAATGAACCTCACTCTGATACCAGTTTGGTGCAGCCATGGTAGGAGGGTTCTCAAAGAGAACAGTCCAAACTATGCAGCAAGAGTCACACACCATAAGAAACACAAAATATGAAGGAAAATGAAGATGCAAACACTCTTATTATTATAAATCTTGATTACAAATAGTCTGCCACATCTAGGCTTCTAGATTCGGCACACAGGCCTAATTACAACATGCTAAAAATATAGTGCTCATACATGCGAGCAAAAATATTATAGGTGAAAATCCATATACATATTATTCTATATTACTTAATTCTCCCTCAATTTGATGATTCAATACTAGCTTTATATCCCATCCATGGGTCAAGAAACATCTGCATCGGCCAAAGATCGCTACAATCTTCAAGAAGAAAAGTGTAACGTGTGTAAGAATAGGTCGGCCTCATATCATAAATTCATCCATGGTAGATGCACATGGTTAAGTGTGGACCTAATTGTAAGGTCGGGTACATTCCATAGAACAAATATAAACACACCGTGAGGATCCACTAGTCACAAGAAAGATATGCGATCGATCCAACTAGCTGTTAGGTTTTAAAGTTATTTTTGGGAAAATCCCAGAAACTGTCACGTGCTCCGGAAGTGATAACTTGCTGAAAAAAGATCCAAACAAGCTAAAAATTAGAATATGAAAATTGAACATTTCCACAATGAAATCTCGGGTAATCAAGATATGGCGAGAAAACATGAAGAAGCACCAGATCTACCCACTTGAACTAGAACAAGAACAAAACAAGAACAAAAATGAATGAAAATATTTTTGATCGATGCAAGATTGCCAAGAACCAAGGATGCTCCTGCATCAATATCATTTCTAGAAATGTTGGTTTCTTTTCTGCATAATGCATTGGTTATATGAATTAAGCTTACTATTATTCCATTAATCACTGAATTTTTTTTGGGTGGAAAAATGGGTAGTTCGTATAATCTAACAAAACACCGCTTGCGTTGAAAACAATTTGAAGAATTCCGCTCAAAGGTATAACTTTTGGGGGAAGTTAATAACTTCTAACACATGAAAACTTATCATACAGGTTACCCGTACACACACACCCTCTTTCAAAGAGACAGTAAGTTTGAATAAAGTTATAAAACACCACCCAGTGAAAGTTGTAACAATGCAAGCGAGAAAATTGGAAGTTAGAAGAACTAATGAAAACCTCACTTGAGTTCAAGAAAAATCAAAGAACACTACCCAAACATGAATTTTAAAAAAATGGCTAAGGAAAATGAGGTAAGATATTTAAAAGGAAAGGGGGTCGTGTTTATGAGTAATAGTGGCTTTGATTGGGGACAAAGACTGTAAAGTACATAGAGAACCCAACATGTATGAAAAATCCTTTCCATTGGGAAATAGAGTCAAGGGAAGAAAGGAGACACAAACCAAGCCAAAACTAGAATCAAACCAAAAGACCAGAAAAGAACAACAACCTAAGACACCTACATGCACCCAAACTAGGTGCAACACACCCAATTTTCCCAAGGACCTATGCAAAGCCATTTAATGGCTGGGAGAAGTAAATTCCAGTGTGAAAAGTGAGATATATCCATGAAGAACTTGTGAAATCAACAAATTTTGAAAAACCATGAATACAAAACTAAGATTTATGAAGGATAAAAGCTCACCAAAAGGTGTTCCAAATAACCACCTTTCATCAAATATTTCTAAATCTTCTTTTGAACCTCCTTGAGTATCAATCACATCTTTAAATGAAATTTGATTTGAAATATCCCCTTCGGAAAGAGACGCAAAACTCATATCAAGCAAAGCACCCTTGCCAATCCCGATGATAAATTTACCTTCACTTTCTTGATTTGATTCATGTTTTCTCGAAAACAGCTCTATGTTTGCAGATTTGTTACTCAAATATTTTTCTTCCAAGACCTGCAAATGAGATTGAACAAAATTCTCTTCTATATGGAAAATCATCCTTAGGCACCTTTAAAACCCCACTTAAGATGTGATCAGTATGAGGCTGAACATTCTTATCAACATCACTCTTTCCATCCTCATTTATGTAGGAATTTTCTATTAATTCCATTTCTAACTCAGATTGAAAAAGAGGAGACTCAAGAACAATAAAATTTCTAACCTTTCCTTGTAGCTCTTCTGCATGATTTGATAGAGGATCCTTCAACTGTGTATCATTTGGAAGAATATTTGATGCTTTAGATTTATCACAAGATGCAATAGGAGTTGTTAGGCTACTGCCATTTGAATAAGAAGAAACAATATCCTCTTCATCACCTGAATCAATTGCAGAATCATCTTCATCCCAAATGTTCATATCCTCAGAAGATTGCTCATAGACCATAGTAGAAGTTAGGTTTTCAGATTGTGTAGGATGATCATCAATATCCATAAATGAAGAAACACTCTTCTCTTCATCATTAAAAGTAACAAAAAATTCACCTCCAACCTCTAACTATGCACCAATCTCACCTACATCAAATAGAGGACTAGCAATTTCCCCATTATTTCCTTGATTATGGCCATCTTCAATCATTGATAAAAAATGTCCATCCTCACATATAAATTGAATAGCAATTAGATTCATGAAGAGAGGATTATCATATATTTTGAATTTATCAAAATTGAAGAGAGTATTAGGATGAATTAACCATTTTTCTTCCAGATGAAAATGTGTATTCACATCCACCACTTCTCTGAAGGAAAAAACTTCATATTCTAGAATAGGAAGGGGATTCGACACTAGATCTTTTAGATTAGTTTCAGAACATAAGGATTTGTCTTTAAAGGGAGAATGAGAGGAAATTGGTTTCTTCTTCCGTGGATCATCATCTTCATCATCACTAGATGAGATGAGATCACATTCAACCTCAAATGAGGTATATAAACTATAGACATGATCAGTGCTATGTTGGCCTCATTCCTCGTTAGGCTGATGCATGTTATCAAAAATTGTCAGATTAATGTTTTTAGCAGTCCAAGAAGATAATTCCCCTTCTTCATTACTTTTAACTCGAAAATCAGGAGATAACTTGTGACTAGCTTCATACTTCATACTTGTGGATGGTTTCCATTTTCCCAAAGCTATTAAATCATCCTATATACTTACCACTTCTAATTGATCTCTCTCAATCCCTTGAACTTTATCTCTTTTAAGGATTAATTGAATGTTTCGTTCTAGGGCAGAAATTAATATGTGAAACTGGATCTATTCACTAGGTCTTTCTCAAATAGGAATTCGTTGAAGAGATCGATTAAAATGGTGTACAAAATCTCTCATTATTTTTGCCTTATTCTTCATGATTTGAAAGAACAATCGCAGGGTGGTTGTGATGTTGATTGAGGTTTTATAGCATTGGAGTAACATTTTTTTAGGGACTTTCCATCCCATAATGCTTCCTTTTTCAAGTCCCATATACCATTCTACCACCTTCTCAATCAAGTTTTCAATGAACTTACTACAGTCATAACCATGATGTGTTCCTCAAGGTCTTGTTCATTTTGACCAAAAAATATAGGGAACCATTTTCGAGAACCATGGGGTAAATTATGGCATTATGATAGGACAAGGGGGCAACTTTATTACACCAAATATTCAAGGCCATAGATGATCGGAGTCACCAACTCACAAAGGATTAAAGACCAAGAAATAAAAAATATTGGGTTAATTTCTGGGTGGTGGACAAGCCAGAGGTGGATTTTGAAGTTGAGGAAGGGGCGGGTCTCATGGATAATGAAATAGATGATTAGGATGACAACCAAGATGATGAGGAGGGTTATCATAGTACATGAATATCAACCTCTGAGGGTGCTCCACTACTAGTGCAGGTGTGTGTTGGGCCAACTCTTCCTCTTCTTCCAAGGAAAGATTCACTCACATATAATTTGTTGCATTCCTTCTATGTCTCCAAGTGAGCATATTTAATTGTGAAAAAATGTCTTCTTGCTCTACTCCCACCCAATCTAAATCTGGCTGCAAAATAGGAAATACATTATTATGAGGAAGTGCCATCTTGCTACATGACACAATGGAGATTTTCATACTTTTTAATCAATTTGATTTGTTTCCCCAACAAAGTTGCCACAAATTTTTTAGTGAATGAAATGGCTCAAGATAAATAAAATTTAAATAAATGACTCACAACCTTATTTAGCACTAGTATAAATCCGCTAACAACTCTGAAAAGACCACAATTGTATTTGTGGCTTGTCTTTGAATTTTGTCAAGGTATAACTCCCTCACAATATTTTCAAAGAATTTACCTAAGCTAATGAACATGGGTATGATTTTGAATAGAAAGAAAGAATGGAAACCAACATTAGTTCATAAATATGAGACTAACACGAAAGCATAAAATATAGTCATAAATGATCAACAAAAAGATTAGAAACCTATGACCATCCCATCAAAATAAATAAGATCATACTGCAATAAATGAGCACCATACAACCATTCTAACCAAGAAGACATAACTATATTGCATGTGTAACACCAAGATCAACATACTAAGTGTATCATTAAATTCATAACTCCCAGATCATGATCTATTACAATCTAAAATAAATGCCTAAATCCCTCTGGATAACACCACAAGGTGTATATCCTAGTAACCCCTATCTTCTTCTTCATTTTTGAATATATAGTGAGCCAAATCCATTGAATGGTCGCCAAAGTTGTTACTAAAGTTGGAGATCTTCTTGTCTCTTTCCATATTCTTGGAAACTACTTAAGGTTGATCAAAATAATTAACCTAAAAAATGAAATGGCATTAGGCAAGAAAATTGATCTTTATCTCACCAACGACCGCTGAATGTCCTTTCACATAGTTAGATAACTAATGTAGCATCAAGGAGACACCATATGATAGAACGTGTCTATTGTTTGATTGGAAATGTAATTTAAATTGTTTCAAATCAACCATTTATTCAAACTATATTTCTATCTCATTAAATTTTCCTTGGGAGAAAGCACCAATGTCTAATCAACCTTCTATAAATTAGACCAGAGTCACCACTCTTTGCCATTCATAAGCACAAGCATCCAAAGTGATGGTGATTCTACAAATGACTTCATTGTCTTGGAGGAGATCGAATGCAACTCGTTGTTTAGGAATCTATCAGATCAACTGAAGGAGGTCTTCACAATAAAAAGTGAGGTGGAAGAAGAAGTGCTTCATAGAATTTGGGTGAAGTATTCTTGAGCCAATCACATGTACACAACACCACCATGCTAGATAATTTCATATACACAATCATCAGGACTTTCGACCACCAATACTAGGGAGTAAAAGCATTGGAACACTTGGTTAAGCGTGAATTCAATCACCATGTCAAGGTGGATATCAATGGGCCCAGTCACTGTCTTTAGAATGGACTGATAGCTGACACCATTTTTATAGTGTTGGCACTTTAGGATGAGACATTGAAGGAAGTTATTGCTCTTCTTCACTCAGGAATCGTAAGAAATGATATGGGACTCTTTGTGCAATTCATGTAGTCGCATGAGAAATTTTTGTCACCTGCTTAAGTTGAATGCCTCTAGAATATGAGAGAGGACATTCAAGTCCTAGTTTTTTCCCTATGTACTTGAATGGAACTGGCCATTTTTTCTTTTGTCACTGATATGAATTTTTGTAATTGATTCAAACAATTTTGTAGTCTCGATACCATGTACCCACGATCTTATTTATGGGTAAAATATCATTTTGGTATCTATGTATTCTCTTATACATGATTTTTTGTTTCTATTCATATCGTTTCTATAAATTTTGGTTTCTTTTCCTCATAATGCATTGATTATGTGAATTAATCTTACTATTATTCCATTAATCACTGAAAAAATTTCAGGCAGAAAAATGGATAGTTCATATAACCTAACAAAACACCACTTAGGTTTCAAACAATTTGAAGAATTTCACTCAAAATTATAACTTGCGGGGGAAGTTACTAACTTCTCACACATGAAAACTCATCATATGGTTTACCCATACACACACACCCTCTTTCAAGGAGACAATAAGTTTGAATAAATTCATAAAACATTGTTTAGAAAAAGTTGTAACAATGCAATGCTAGATGTTTTTGTTGTGTTGTTGATATGTGGTTGTCATTTATGTCAACACTATTAGCATTGATTATTCTGAAGGCTATATATGTTGAGGATATTGAGAAAATTAGATTAAATATGTTGCAGGTAGTTCATGAAGCTATGAAGATTTGAATGGTGGAAAGTTGTGTACATTGATAATCAGAGGTTGCACATTAAAGGGTTTGTTGCTAGGCCTATCTACTAAGTTTTTTGGAAGTTTCAGTGGTACACATCAAGATTGGAGAAAGTTATGAGTTTTTGAGTTCCTACAATTATTCTGTTACTGTAGCAGGTGTTTCTAGAAGAAGAGAATACTATTCTGGTAAATTTAGTTGTTGTATATGTTGTTGTGATGATCAGTGATGTTTCTAGATCATGCTCTATCATTGTGGTACATCCACATTGATCGATGTGCTCGTGATCAAATATTTTCCTTTGTGTGTTTGAGGTTTTCATGTTCATGGCCGACATGATGGTGGTAGTGTGTTGGGGAACCTTATGGATTAAATTTTTATTGTTTGACGTGTTCAAGGATGTTGATTTAGGTCTTCATTATGATGTAACCAACTTAGGTTGGTGTGCATTGAGATTTGTTCATGAATTAGGTCGACAATTGTAATTTATTCTTTTATTTGTGGCCAACATAATTGTTGATGTAAATTCATGTAGCGGATATAGAAGAGTGATTTTTTCTTCATTTTGAAGTGTACAAGGTGTGCTTAGTGAATCTATGTGAAGTGTATGTGTGAATAAAGATCAAATCATTCGATTTCAGAGCAGAGTGTGAAGAAGATTGAGCAAAGTGTGAAGAAATGTTTCTATGCCTAGCCAAAACTGTCATTAGGCTTTTGTAGAAGCTATTTTCTTAGTTCAACGTCATCAGATGAATTTAATCTAATTGTTCTATTTAAGGCATTGAGCCTTCCCTTTGAGCAGTGAGCTCTAAGCAGTGTGCCTGAATGCATGTGCATTCCCTATTAATTTTTCATTATACTTCTAACAAGGTAAAATCTTGTGGACTAACATCCACCAAGGTTTTTCCCCTAACAAGGTTTCCACGTATAAAATTCTTGGTGTTCATGTGTTTTTGATTTATGCTTTCACTGTTAATTATCATGTCTGAGATTAAATGATTTTTAAGGTTGAATAATTTTAATTTCTGCAACAACTGATTCACCCCCCCTCTTAGTTGTCTATCCTTCTTTTTCCAATAATTGGTATCAAAGTTGGTTCCTTTGAAGAAATTTAATAGCTTGAGGTGATTTGAGATGGCATCATACAAGAAGGATAGTCCCAGATTTGATGGTACAAATTACTCTCTGTGGAAGATCAGAATAGAGTGTCATTTGAAGTGCATTGGTGAACCCTTTTGGAAGATTACGAAGAACAAATATAATATTCCTCAGAATGGTCCCACTACTCCTGATGAGATCAAAGAAGATGAAACTAATATCAAGGCTATAGAAGCATTGTTGAGTGCTTTGACAAATTCAAAGATGAAAAATGTGATAGGTCTTAAGATAGCACATGAGATATGGAAGAAATTAGAGACATTGTATGAAGGAGATGCACAAGTGAAGATTGCTAAGCTAAAAAGTCTAAAAGGCAAGTGGGAGAATTTGAAGATGAGTGAAGATGAAAACATTGTTGCTTTCATGCAAAAGGTAAATGAACTAGTAATGGGTATCAGGTGTGTCGGTGGAGTAATAGAAGAAGATGAGATTGTGGCTGAAGTGCTAAGATCAACACCTACCTCTTAGAAAAAAAAATCTCATCCTATTGAAGATCTCAAGACATTAACAAATGTGACAAGAGACATTCTGATTGGTAAAATTTTTGCCTTTGAGTTGAGTGAATTTGGTGAGTCTAGTCCTAAGATAGAATCTGCATTTAAAGCTACTATATCTGGAAAAAAAGCCAATATAGATATGATCTGAGAGAAAGTTCTAGAAAGACATTCAAGTATGAAGATGAGATGAGATAGATTGAAGATGAAGAAAGAGAGCTAGAAGAACTGGAAGCATTGATTGTGAATAGAGAATCCAGAGGACATGGTAAGTACAAAGGAAACCTGCCTATTGAATGTTTCTCTTGCAAAAAAATAGGTCATTTTGCATTAAGGTGTCCTGAAAAAGTTTCTAAGTATAAACTTGACAAGTCTAGATTTCAAAAGAAATATTATTATCTTGAAGAAGGTGTTATTGATGATGAATCTAATAAAGAAAATTTAAATGAAGATGGATGGGTATTTATTGCTATCAAATAAAAATGGTATGGTGTCCACTTAATCTGCTAGAAATTGGAATATTGATAAAGCTCTTGCAACCAAAATTGATGAAAAGGATGAATGGGTGATTGATAGTGGATGTTCACATCATATGACTTGTGACAAAAGCAAGTTTCTAAGCTTGGGAAAGTATGACGGTGGTGTTGTAAGATTTGGAGATAAAAAAGTTGGTGTGATTTGTGGTAGATGCATTTTCTCCTAGTGGTAAATGTAATACTAATGATGTTATTTATGTTTAAGGATTGAAGCATAACTTGTTGAGTGTTGGAAAAATGGTAGACAAGGGATACAATCTTCAGTTCAAAGATAGCAACTGTAGGATTATAAGAAGCTCTGGAAATGTAATTGCTTCAAGTACAAAGGCAAGAGGTAATATTTTTCTCCTAAGTATTGCTAGTGAAAGTTGCTTAATTTCTCAAGTTGATGTAAGCTAGTTGTGGCATAGGAGGTTGTGTCATGTGAATTTTGATAACATTGTCAAAGTAAGCTCCACTCAAGCAGTCAAAGATCTACATAAGTTAGTCAAGCCTACTAACACTATGTGCAAGGAATGCCAGATGGGAAAGCAGACAATAATTTCTTTTAGGAGAAAACAACATCATTCTAATGAAGTGCTGGAGTTGGTTCATATTGATCTATGTGGTCCATCCAGAATTAGAAGTCTACAAGGAGAAAGGTACTTTATGTTGATTATTGATTATTACTCTAGGATGAAATGGGTTTCTTGTTTGAGAGAAAAACATGAAGTGCTAGAAAATTTCAATTGTTTCAAGGCTTTGGCAGAAAATGAGATAGGATTGAAGGTTAAATGCTCAAGATCAGATAGAGGTGGTGAATTCACTTCCCGGGAGTTCAATAAATTTTTTGAAAGGAAGAACACAACAATTCTATATGCTTCTAGAACTATGATGTTGGAAGGTAATGTTCCTCATATCTACTAAAGAGAAGTTGTAAGCACTGTTGTATACACTATCAATTGGGAAAATTTTAATGGTAATTCTGGTAAGACTCATTTTGAGTTGTGGTTTGGTTATAAGCCTACTATTAAGTATTTCAAAATCTTTAGAAGTAGATGTTATATTAAGAGAGATGAAGATATTGGCAAGTTTGATGCTAGAAGTGATGAAGGAATATTTATGGGTTACTCTACTAAGAGCAAGGCCTACCAGTGCTATAATAGACGATTAAAGAAAATTGTTGAAAGTGAAAATGTCAGAGTTGATGAAGGCACTGTTAGATCATATAGATAATGTAGATATGATTCATATGACCAACAAGATAGTACTGATAATGGAAAGAATGCATAGGAATAGAATCAAGTTCAAATTGTTCTAGTGAATCAAGAGAATCGTGAAGGAGAAGCTAGTGCAAGTGCAGAAGAAAGAACATAAGAACTAGAAGATAGAGAGAATCCAAAAGTTCCAAGGTATGTAAAGCTAAATCACTCTGAGAATCAGATTATAGGAGATAAGAACAAAGGTGTGTAGACTAGAAGAAGAATTGGAGAAGAATATTGCCTGATTTTCAAAACTGAGCCTAGTAATGTTAATGAAGTATGTAAAGATGAATATTTGATGGAAGTGATGAAGGAATAACTGATGTAGATAGAGAAAAATGATACACAGATTCTTGTTCCTAGACCTCAGGATAAAAATGTGATTGGAACTAAATGGGTCTTTCAAAATAAGCTGAATGAACAAGGTGAAGTTGTCAAAAATAAAGCAAGACCAGTGTTGGTGTTTTTTATTGTATACTAGGTTTATCCCCTGATCTACCTATGGAATTGCCAGTTCCAATCAAGGGTAGCTCGAAGGACTTGGATAAATTGACGAGGATTTTAAAAGACCTCCTACACTTTGGGCTCTGCAAGACTCGAGAGGGTGATCCCTTAATGAGTTTACAATCTCAACAATAAAATTATAAACAATCATTGACTTTAAACAAATAATCTCACTTAATAGATCAACATAATGGGATAAAACTGAATAGAATTGGTTGTTCATCAGTAGTATCAACCATTTGGAGCGTGAGATAATTAAAACACAACTTCATGGTGAAAGATAATCATTTTAAAATGGTAGCAAGCCCCAGGTGAACACAAACAAACACCGAATCAAAAAGAACAAGTGCAAATCAGACTAGTGCCATATCCATTGGAGGAGTCAAATTCACCAACACCTAATGATTCATAGCAGATTTCAGCACATAGCATATAATATATCTGATTATACTCCCTTACAATATCACCTATTTGTACCTCAGCTCAATACTACTTACCAAATCCTTGTACAAAACATATCAATCTGCAATCTCATTTAAGCAGATTAATTAATTCTTTGAATTAAAGCTAAAACCAGAATTGCACACACCACAACAGTGAGATGAACAAAATAACCCTTGATTACTTCATTCTAAATTCGAATACACCTGCACAAAGGAGAGACATGAGCTTGGATTTATCAGTTAAACTAAAATGCCAGTACTGTAATGAAACACTAAATCCCAATAAACTTAAATTCTATAATAAAATGACACAAAACCCACTTGCATTGCCTCTGTAACTACAAATTTTACAATTTTCTATGCAAATCCACACCAAAATTCGACTTGCTAACTAATTAAAATGAGAAAAGAAGAGAATAAGTAGAAGAGAAGAAAATATAGAAGAAACCCTAAAATCGAACAAGAAAAGCCATCTGGAAACATATCCACCATTGAACAGTCATTAGCAAATCATCTTCTTCATTTCTGTGTAACAAAATTTGTTTTGTTTTTAAATCAGCATATACTCAATTCGTTCTTCAACAAAAAATATGCCATGTGTATACTCTCCACTCATTACTTGCAATTGAAAGAAAAAATCCACTCCCATAAAAATCTATTTACCTCTGTTTTTCTCCCTTTGCTACATTTTACTCTGCATATTCACTTTTTACCGAGCACAGTCATATTATAAAACATTAAACTTTATTCACCTATTCCTATGCATTATAATATTTTAAAAACTCATTTAAAACACTCCTCCATTATAAATCAAATGAAAAACTTCATAAAAATTTCCCCCCATGCATTTCACCATTTCACTTTAAAATAACCTAGCACCCGAGAGAAAAAGAAATGGGCCCCACCCCTCTATTTAAATATTTGACAACATTTAGCCAAAACATTTAATTTTAATTTTTTTTTACTCATCTCCTCTTAATATATCAGGTTCCCCATTAAAAATTTCACTTCGCATTTTGGAATACTCGTGCCACTTAATTTTTACACTGGGACCCACCTTCCATTCCTCCTGTGGAGAAAAATATTTTAAATTTTCTTGGAGGCGCCCATTTTCCCCAAATTAAACACTGCACTTTGCAATGTTTAAAAAATATATGCAAAGCACAAAAAAATTCGGGCCCACACACATCTCCCCACAATCACACAATGCATATCCACTAGGTAGCTTTGGATTGTGACTTGGCGGGTAACAATCTGGATTTGGCTACACCGGCCTCTCTCCCTCAACCGTTGGATCTTCCTCCATCTTCTTCATTATCCTTGTTGCCCTAATCCCACCATTTTGTTTGCTCGAGAATTCTGCAACCTCTGGTGTATTCATAGTGGCAACTCCATTCTCTCCTACTCCTTATGCTTTGATGGATGTGTATACTCTGTTCTCATAGTCGTGCCCCTTACTGCCAATCTACATTTGCTTGAGAGTTACTAAAGCTTGTTCAATGAATCCATTTTTCTCCTGTCTGTAATGGCACCCAACTTCTTTTCATTTTCTGAGGCATTACCAAACAATTCATATGCCTCCTCCAAACACCCGTGCCCCTCTGTTTCAACGTATATATATCTTGTGTGCATTCTACTCCAGGCCGCACCTCTCTCTTTTATGCTTTGATGAATATCAATTAAATTCTCTGGTGCGCACGCCCTTGTTTCATGGTGTCATCCTCATATGGTGTTGGTAATTATTTTTGGTGGGTACGCCTCCTTCACACTATTTGAAATTTTCTAAAACCATTCACCATATCTATTTTGTGCCTGTCCTGTAGTCATGGGATTCCCCTTGTTTGGTGTGAGCCCTTCTTGGATCTTCAAGCCACACCCTCCTCCTTGGTGTATGATATCATGGGCCTCCATCAGATTACATTTTCCTGGCATGGGCCTCAACTTCTTCTCTAGATGCACCCCCATTTGCTAATTGCATTTGCTTGAAGGTCTCTAAAGCTCAAAAAAATTTGATCCATGCTCATACAAAAAGGGCGACATGCTTCTCTATCTCCCGAAGAATATAGGGGGTGGTTGATGATGATTGTTGCTCCTATCTAACAATGGATGTCTAGCTCCATTTACCTGAGACACCCGCTATCCTCTGTGCCAACAATGATAAAACTTTTGGTGTCAATGACAACAACAACATCAAACAGTTTCATTGCACTTTGTTGTGTGGAACTTCTCTTGGTGCCACACCATTTGTATTAAATATTTTAAGGCATTTTCATCATTTCATTTGCCTTATTGCGTAGGCTGACTTATTGTGTTTGTTGAGACCATAATGGAAGAGGCCTTTTGCCTTCAATACTCATGCATTGTTTCCATAATGCTCATAACCCTCTGAAACAAATGACTTAAAATGGTGTCCTCAATGCCACTGCCCCTTTCATGTTATCCAAAGAAGAAAAAAAGGTGGACTGTCTTCCCTTTTATTCTATCTCATTTGCATTGACCCTTCTCTTTTGCTCTTTGCTTTGTCTTGATTCTTCTAATGTTGTAGTCTGTCCTTTGTGTCTTTTGT
Organism: Sequoiadendron giganteum; assembly: GCA_007115665.2. Taxonomy (NCBI): domain Eukaryota; kingdom Viridiplantae; phylum Streptophyta; class Pinopsida; order Cupressales; family Cupressaceae; genus Sequoiadendron; species Sequoiadendron giganteum. The sequence goes on from CM021106.1 coordinate 47,372,139, forward strand.
GAGCAAGTGTCTATGCTCAAGAGTCTTCCTTCCATGATACATAAAAAACTTGAAATCGTTCGAAACAACCATTGATAGACTCTCATATCATACTTGACCAAACTTAACATTTACAACTTCACAACAATGTGTCGAGCCCCAGGTGGCCTGACTAATTTTTTTTTTCGTTTTGAAAAAAATTTCACCTTGAAATGATCAGAGACAACTGCTAAATGTATTTGAAGTAAAATTATAAATTGGGCTGCCATTAAAATCTGCTTTCTGGCACATTTGGAAAATGGGCAAAACTGACCCAATGGGCTCTAGAATCGTTCTGTGAAACTAGTCAAATAACCTCGTGAAGCAATGATAACTTGCAAACATGCAGACATTTGATCCAAGAATACAGTGCAAAAAATGGCTTGGAAAAAAAAATCATGAGGTGAAAAATATTAATCAACAAAGTTTCTCAGCTGGACTTTTCTGAAACAACAGTTGTTCTGAAACAATTAAAACACACCCAAATGCCAATTTGTAAAAATAGTGAAACAAATCTTGAAAATATTCCATCAGACACATGATTTCATTAAGGTACCCCGAGCATGTGTGTAAAATGAATTTTATTGAATCATCTTTTATCAAAAGATATTAACGATCAAATTTGACCATTCAAAAAGGCTATCAGGAATGCAGATGTAAAACTAAACAAACTGCATTTGGTTTCGATCTGCTAAAAATAGAAAATCAAATCATTAGGCTCTGAAAACTGACACCCAAGATAATTTAGGTATGGAGAACACAAAACAACATTCATTTTGACATGACAGTCAACTGGCTGTGAAATCCAAGCTCAAACAGGAGGTTGTTTTATGACATTGACAATCTGCAAACAATAGAACAGTACAAAAACCCTCCAGCTTCAATTTTCAAAACCCTGACAAAACTTATTGTGGGAAGCTGAAAATTGATACAGATGTTGACATATGTCAATCAAACATGTCTGCAAATGGGTTTCTCTTGGAAATCAACATGCCTAAAATTTTGATTCTACAAAGTGGGTCATTCAAATTGACCCCTCAGGTGCACTTCAAAAGTGCATAAGAAAATTTCTCAAAATGGGCACCTCAAATTTGCAAAATTTTAGAGTTCCAACAATGGCTCTATCTGGGGATGTATGCCCCTAGTGGGCATAGCAATATTCTAGATCTCTTGGGAGAGTAGACCAAATTTTGAATCTGTCAGGTGCCTTCAAACTGCTCCCAGATTTAACTTTCATTTTTCAACTTCGTCTGATGACCCCAGGTCACCAAATGAAAAATGGTAATCAACATTTACCTTTGTCAAATACAATTTTGTGAAAAGAGTTGATCTCACTCAACTCATGCTTGCACTTGTCAAACTATAACAACATGAACAATTGCACCTTTGCAAACATAAGTGTCGGGCTTCCATTGGGTAAGTAGAAACTTGCTCTCTGTTCAACTTCATTATATGGCAACCAAATCAAATAAGTCATACCACTGTCACTTTCTTCATTTTATGACTTCATATCAAGTGGCATGATTTGAAAATAGTGATCAAGACCATATGAAAACCCGGTCTAATCACAACCATCTACCTGAATAAACATGTTGGCCTCTCATATCAGGAAATTATTCACAGCATTATCAACATGTTCACAATCACTATGCATCTGAAAGTTAGGCATACTTTCAAAAATTATTTATCATGTGGCAAAAACTTATCACATTCATCGCATGGATCATTCTCAAGCTGAAAAAAAATTGCCTCCATATCTTGCACATTGCCACATTCTATGAACATTCCTTCTAGCTAATAGAAATAGCACTCACATTTCGCTATATGGCTGGAATTATTAGGCTCATTCTAATTGCGAACTTGCAGATGAAACTGAAAGTTCTCATAAACAATTCGGTATGTTCCCTGCAAATCATCTTGGCATACATCAAAGATAAAAGATGCACACTCAGGAGCATCCTTGTATTGATCACTACAACCTAGGCCCATATTTTGACACTTAGGTTCAGGTACATCATAACACATCTTGGTATGAAGGTCATGAGAAACCCATGCATCATTAACATCTAAGGAATGAGTAAATACATTCATCTTAGGCTTGAGAAAATGTTCTGATTCATTTTTCACATCATCACTCCTTTCAAAACCAAATACCTCAAGTGAAGGCTCAAAAAAATCATCATCAACAACGACATTAGGAAGACAACCTTGTGAACTAGTAACCTCATATACAACACCAGCTGAAATGTTTTATGTTCCAAAAGTCAAAGACTGATTGCTAACCGAAAATTCCTCATTAGCAATGAAACCAAAATCATCAAGTTCATTCTCATCACTACTTTTCACATGTGGTGACAACATATCCTTGTGCACATTCTAAAAATCAAGAGCATAAAACAAAAGGTAATTACACTCAACCTCACATTCATCAACATGAGATTCACCATCATTGCCACTGCTTGGATGCTCCACACATGGATTGACAATATTTTCCAAATCAAAAAAATCAGGAACCTTACTATCACATAAGCCAACAAGCCTTTCAATATCATCAATGGGTAATGACCCTAATTCAAGATCCATACACATACTTGATGAATCCATTATTTTATCATCATGCTCGTCATGCATCATAAATTTTTCCATCTTTGCTTCATTTAAACATGCATGAAGAGCAGGAGCATAAGCACACTTATCAACACCTTCATCATATTTAACATTATGTTTTGAATCAACGTACTGATCACACACATGTTTGTCTTCAAACTCTGCATCACTCTCACAATAAACATGCTCTTCTAATTTTGAACTTGAATTGCATTGGGTATATTCTTCGCATGTTCCTTGTTCTTTCACTTGTGGATAAATGACTTCATGAACATTTATATCATTGCATTCTTCAAGTGAGGAATATGCTTCAACATCATTTTCAGAAAAGAAATCACAATCTTTAGAGAAGCAATCAGAACTATCAACCCCATCATGACTTTCTTCACAAGAAAAATCCTCACTATATGAACCATGTTCAAAATATTCTGAACAATAGCTTGGGGCTGCACTTTCACTACCAGAGTCACTATTTTCTAATGAAATATTAGAAATACATGCCTTGGAGTTTTTGGTCACAACATGACATGAAGTAGCACTTTGTATCTCATTCACTCCTTCCTATCTTCTCATTTCATACAGCTCTTGTATAAAAGACTTTTTCTCAACAATGCCCAAATTCTGTTGACATTCAACTTGGAGCTCACTATGATCTTCATATTTTGATGATGAAGAAATCACAGAAAAAGAATTATCAGCTTGACAATCATTTCTATTACCTAGTCCTTGAATTCTATAAGCATGAGTTATGCTTGGGTAATCAACACTTGTAGCTAGATACCCTTTCATCCTAGAGTATTTTAAATTGTTCTCAATGTCCATGGCAGTGTGATATGCTTGAAGGAAAGTTGCAGGCTCTTTATCCATTAACAAGAATCCCATATTACTATCAAATGAACCAAGATACATGACCAAGCATTCAACATCATTCAGTCTTATGTACTCTGGGACCTCTCTTATTGCCTTTGCAAATTGAAGATTGAAAATAGGGACCAACTCATTTTCATTTATATGGATCTCCAAAAAAAAATTCCTCACCTCACTTGGATTCACTCTTTCACCAAATTTCTCAACAAAATTTCTCGTAAACTATTTCCAAGAGGCTATAGAATATGACGGTAAATATGAAAACCAATCCCTAGCATCATCCTTCAAGGATTGAACAAACAGTTTCATAACAATGTCCTCATGATTTACCTCATAGTCCCCCATCACATCCATGAATTTTTATAGATTCTTAGAGGCTGATTCTGAACTTTGCCCTATGAATATGGGAAAATTATTTCTAATATCTTTAGGGATTAGGTTCGAGAAACCTCCAATACCACTGAAAACCAATGGCATATATATTTTAATAGAAAAATCCCTTTGGGGGCTTGGGATAATTTTCTTTCGCTGCATACTTTTACTTTACATTTCACAGGGAAACCCTCTTGTATACAAATTCAATCACTATCAACTTCGTACATGGCTATCAGTTACATCATTTACAAAATCAACCATGATTCTAAAACATCGATTGAATACCTATGCCTTAAACTTTCTCAAAGACATAACTCACAGTAAACATACTTCTCTACTCATGTTACATATTAAATTTTAGAAGTATGGAAAGAAATACTATTGTTGTTGTTCCCTTTCATAATGCAAATTCATCTAATAAGGAACCAAAGTTTTCCTAAAGCGTTCACATATGGTTTTCGTGCACAATTTCTTGAAAACCAAGAGTGAAAAATACCTGGAATTGTTGAAGCAAATGCAAATCGTTCTTCTGATTGGAAATATTTGTAGATTCTTGAACCATATTCAAATCTTCATTAGGTTCTTTGGTAGAGTCACCACCTCTTTGCAGAGGACAAAAATTTGAATAGTTGGAAATTCTTCACAGGTCAAATTCATTTAAAAACCAAAATAAGTACTGCAACACCTCCTTATCAAACAATATGACATCATATGGATTCCTTCCTCAACTTTTTAGGGTAATTCATCACAAGAGCTCAAATATGCTTCATCTCTACTGCAAATCTGTTGGGTATTTCCTAGTTGTTCTCAAATAATGCACAGTACTGCATAGATCTCAGAGTTTCCACTCACAACTTGTGAGGTATTATGAAATAAGCATGAAGTATGGACAAATATAGAAATACTTACATTGAAATATTAATTACAACAGACTCTCTGGCAACATTCATGAGCATTGACTCAACCGACAAGGAGATGGACCTATCAAGCTCATGACTCTATAAGGCAAAAAAAAATTTCAGCAATGGTTACAAGATTAATTCAAAACATGTATGACTCTATAATAGCACCTTCTGCAACCAAAACTTATAAGTGCATCTCCAGTAGAGTTTCCATTTTGTTGGTGACTTTTTATTGTAAACCGGGTTTATCTCCTAATCCACCTATGGAATTGCCAATTCCAATCAAGGGTAGTTCAAAGGACTTGGACCAACTGACGAGGATTTTAAAGACCTCCTACAATTTGGGCTCTGCAAGACCCAGGAGGGTGATCCCGTAATGAGTTTACAATCTCAACAACAAAATTATAAACAATCATTAAATTTAAACAAATAATCTCACTTAATAGCTCAATAGAATGGGATAAAATTGAATAAAATTGGAAATTCATCAGTAGTGTCAACCATTTGGAGCATTAGATAATTACAACGCAACTTGATGGTGAAAGATAATCATTAGTTTTAAAATTGTAGCAATCTCCAAGTGAACACAAACAAACACTGAATCACAAAGAACAAGTGCAAATCAGACCAGTGCCATATCCATTGGAGGATTCAAGTTCACCAACACCTAATGGTTCATAGAAGATTTCAACACAGAGCATATAATATCTTTGATTATACTGCCTTACAATATCACCTATTTGTACCTCAGCTCAATACTACTTACCAAATCCTTGTACAAAACATATCAATCTGCAATCTCATTTAAGCAGTTTAATTAATTCTTTGAATTAAAGCTAAAACCGGAATTGCACACACCACAATAGTGAGATGAACAGAATAACCCTTGATTACTTCATTCAAAATTCAAATACACTTGCACAAAGGAGAGATATGAGCCTGGATTTATTAGTTAAACTCAAATGCCAGTACTATTATGAAACACTAAATCCCAATAAACTCAAATTCTTCAATAAAATGACACAAAAACCACTTGCATTTCCTCTATAACTAGAGATTTTACAATTTTCTATGTAGCTCCACACTAGACTTTGACTTGCTAACTTATTACAATGAGAGAAGAAGAGAATAAGTAGAAGAGAAGAAACTTCAGAAGAAACCCTAAAATCAAACAGGAAAAGCCATCTAGGAACATCTCCACTGTTGAACAGTCATTAGCAAAGCATCTTCTTCATTTACCTATAACAAAATTTGTTCTATTTTCAAATCAACATATGCTCAATTAGTTCTTCAACAAAAATTATGTCATGTGTATACTCTCCACTCATTACTTGCAGTTGAAAGAAAAACTCCACTCCCGTGAAAATCCATTTAGCTTTGTTTCTATCCCTTTGCTGCATTTTACTCTGCATATTCACTTTTTACCCCATCACAGTCATATTATAAAACATTTAACTTTATTCACCTATTCCTATGCACTATAATATTTTAAAACCTCATTTAAAACACTCCTCCATTTTAAATCAAATGAAACCTCATAAAAATTTCCTCCCGTGCATTTCACCATTTCACTTAAAAAATAACCCAACACCTGAGAGAAAAAAAAATGTGCTTCACCCCTCTATTTAAACATTAAACAACATTTAGCCAAGACATTTAATTTTAAATGTTTTCACTCATCTCCTCTTAATATATCGGGTTCCCCGTTAAAAAATTCACTTCGCATTTTGGAACACCCATGCCACTTAATTTTTACACTGGGAACCACCTTCCATTCCTTCCGTGGAGAAACATATTTTAGTTTTGCTTGGAGGCACCCATTTTCCCCAAATTAAACACTGCACTTTGCAATGTTTAAAAAATATATGCAAAGCACAAAAAATTTCAGGCCCACACACATCTCCCCGCAATCACCCAATGTATATCCACCAGGCAGCTTGGGATTGCGACTTGGCAGGTAACAGTCTAGATTTGGCTGCACCGGCCTCTCTCCCTCAACCGTTGGATCTTCCTCCATTTTCTTTGTTGCCCCTGTGGCCCTAATTCTACCATTTTGTTTTCTCAAGCATTCTGCAACCTCTAGTGTATTCATAGCGGCAGCTCCATTCTCTCCTGATCCTTATGCTTTGATGGATGTGTATACCCTATTCTCATAGCCACACCCCTTACTGCCAATCTACATTTTCTTGAGAGTTACTAAAGCCTGTTCAACGAATCCATTTTTCTCCTGTTTGTAATGGCGCCCAACTTCTTTTCATTTTTTGAGGCATTACCAAACAATTCATATTCCTTCTCCAAACACCTACGCCCCTATGTTTCAGTGTATATATATCTTGTGTGCATTCTACTCCAGGTTGCGCCTCTCTCTTTTATGCTTTGATGAATATCAATTACCTTCTCTCGTGCGTTCGCCCCTCTTTCATGGTTCCATCCTCATATGGTGTTGGTCTTTTGTTTTGGTGGATACGCACCCTTCACACTATTGTAAAGTTTCTAAAACCATTCACCATATCTATTTTGTGCATGTCCTACAGTCATGGGATTCCCCTTGTTTGGTACGGGCCCTTCTTGGATCTTCAAGCCACTCCCTCCTCCTTGGTGTATGATAGCATGGGCCTCCATCAGATTACATTTTCCTAGCGTGGGCCTTAGCTTCTTCTCTGCCTGTGCCCACATCTGCTAATTGCACTTGCTTGAAGGTCTCTAAAGCTCAAACAATTTCGATACATGCTCATTCAAAAAGGGTGCCATGCTTCTCTATCTCTTGAAGAATATAGGGGGTGGTTGAAGATGATTGTTGCTCCTGTGTAACAATGGATGTCTATGTCCATTTACCTGAGACACCCGCTATCCTCTGTGCTAGCAATGATAAAACTTTGGGTGTCAATGACAACAACAACATCAAATAGTTTCATTGCACTTTGTTGTGTGGGAATTCTCTTGGTGCCACGCCATTTGCATAAAATCTTTTAAGGTATTTTCATCATTTCATTTGCCTTATTGCGTAGGCTGATTTATTGTGTTTGTTGAGACCACAATGGAAGAGGCCTTTTGCCTTCAATACTCATGCATTGTTTCAATAATGCTCATACAGCTCTGAAACAAATGACTTAAAATGGTGTCCTCAATGCCACCTCTCCTTTCATGTTATCCAAAGAATAAAAAAAGTTGGACTGTCTTCCCTTTTCTTCTATCTCATTTGCATTGACCCTTCTCTTTTGCTCTTTGTTTTGTCTTGATTCTTCTAATGTTGTAGTCTGTCCTTTGTGTCTTTTGTGAGCAGGTGTCTATGTTCAAGATTTTTCCTTCCATGATGCATTGAAAATTGGAAATCATTTGAAACAACCATTGATAGACTCTCATATCATACTTGACCAAACTTAACATTTGCAGCTTCACAACAATGCAAAGCATGTCAAGCCCCAAGTGGCATGACTAATTTTTTTTTTGTTTTGAAGCAAATTTCACCTTGAAATGATCAAAGACAACTTATAAATGTATTTGAAGTAAAATTATAAATTGGGTTGTCATTAAAATCTACTTTCTGGCATATTTAGAAAATGGGCAAAACTGACCCAATGGGCTCTGGAATCATTCTAGTCAAATAACCTCATGAAGCAATGAGAACTTGCAGACATGCAAAAATTTGATTCGAGAATACATTGCAATAAATGTCTCATTAAAAAAAATCATGAGGTGAAAAATATTAATCAGAAAAGTTGCTCAGTTGGACTTTTATGAAACAATAGTTGTTCTGAAACAATTAAAACACACCCAACTACCAATTTGTAAAAATAGTGAAAGAACTCCTGACGAGCTTCCATCATACACATGAGTTCATTAAGGTACCCTGAGCATGTGTCCAAAAGGAATTTTCTTGAATCATATTTGATCAAAAGATATTAACGATCAAATTTGACCATTCAAAAATGTTGTCAAGAATGTAGATGTAAAACTAAACAAACTGCATTTGGTTTCAATTTGCTAAAAATAGCAAATCAAATCATTAGGCTCTAAAACCTAACACCCAAGATCATTTAGGTATGGAGAACACATAAAAACATTCATTTTGACATGAAATTCAACTGGTTGCAAAATCCAAGCTCAAACAAGAGGCTATTTTACGACACTAACAATCTGCAAACAACAAAACAGTACAAAAACCCTCCAGCTTCACTTTTCAAAACCATGACAAAAATTATCATGGGAAGCTGAAAATTGACACACACATTCACATATGTCAATCAAACATTTCTACAAATGGGTTTTGCTTGGAAATCAAGATGCCTCAAATTTTGACTCTCCAAAGTGGGTCATTCAAACTGACCCCTCAGGTGCACTTCAAAAGTGCAGAAGAAAATTTCTCGAAATGGGCACCTCAAATTTGCAAAATTTGAGAGTGCCAACAACTAGTATTTAAAGGATACTCACAAATGGAAGGTATTGATTTTGAAGAAACCTTTGCCCCTGTTTCTAGAATTAAAGTTGTAAGGTTATTTCTTGCTTATGCTACTTTCAAGAAGTGCAGTCTATCAAATGGATGTGAAGTCAACATTTCTGAATGATGAGTTAGAAGAAGAAGTTTATGTTTAACAACCAGATGGATTTCAATTGACTGATGAAAAATATAGGGTTTTTCAGTTGAAGAAAGCAATCTATGGACTCAAACAAGCCCCTAGAGCCTAGTATGCAAGATTGCATAAATACTTGTTGAAGCTTGGATTCAATAAGAGTATTGCTAGCAATAATCTATATTTCAAGATGGATTAGGATAAAGAGTTGATTATTGATGTTTTTGTTGATGACATCATTTTTGAAGGTGATGATGACTTATACATGAAGTTTGTTGATGAAATGAAAAGTGAATTTGATATGTCAATGATAGGAGAGCTGAAATTATTTCTAAGATTGAAAATAACTCAGTTAGATGATGGAATAATCACATCTCAGTCCAAATATGTAAAAGAGTTACTAAAAAGGTTTGGCATGAAAGACTCAAAACCAGTTGGTACACCCATTGTAACCGGATGCAAGTTAACATAGAATGATGATTCTCCTAAGGCTAAACAAACAAGGTACATGTCAATGATTGGTGGATTTCTATATTTGACTCAGACCAGACCAAACATTATGAATGGTGTGTGAATGGTTACTAGATATCAAGTTGATCCAAAGGAATCACATGTGACTGAAATAAAGAGGATTTTTAGATACTTGAAAGGAACAATTGATTTTGATCTTTGGTTTCCTAAGGATGATGATCTTACTCTGAATTCATTTACACATGCAAATTGGGCAGGAGATGTAGATGATAGGAAAAGTACAAGTGGCAGTGCATTCTTCTTAGGGAAGAAGTTGGTGTCTTGGCTAAGTAATAAGAAAAATTCCATTTCCTTATCCACTGCTGAGGCAAAATATATTGTTGCTGCAAACAATTTCACTCAAGTAATATGGATGAAACAAATGCCGAGAGATATCAAAATTGATTTCGAGCCTATTTCTATATTTTGTGATAAATCAAGTGCCATAAACATTTCTAATAATCTGGTGTTACACTTAAAGTCAAAACATATATCTATCAAGTATCACTTTTTGAGAGACAGAGTGAGTGATAGAGAAGTCAAATTGGAATATGTGCCCACTAAGGAACAAATTGCAGATATCTTAACTAAACTATTGCCTAAGGATACTTTTGAGTATCTCAGAGGAAAGTTAGGGGTGATTTCTCCTCCTAATCTGAACTAAGATGCAAGTCTTTGCATCAATCCATGCAATTACAATGAGATCTTGTTTCGGATTGATGTACTAGTGGCTGCTACTGTAGTCAAATGATTCAGACTATTTATGGTTCAGAGCTTGTGTACCTTTTCCATTGATGTCAAAGGGGGAGAAGTGTAATGTGAAAAACCTTGTAAAATCTAAGGGGGGAAAGTGTAGAACAAAGGAGGAGAAGATTATTGTGTGAAGAGTTAGTTGTGTTGATGGTATTTTTCAAATCATGTGTTGCCATCAATGCCAAAGGGGAATATTGTTGGATGTTGTGGTTGCGTTTCTGATATGTGGTTTTCATTGATGTCAACACTATTAGCACTGATGATTCTAAAGGTTGTATATGCCAAGGATATTGAGAAAATTAGAATAAATATGTTGCAGGCAGTCTATGAAGCTGTGGAGATCTCAATGGTGGAAATTTGTGTACATTCATAATAAGAGGTTGTGAATTAAAGGGATTTTTTATTAGCCTATCTAGTATGTTTTCTGGAAGTTTCAATGGTACTCATCAAGATTGGAGAAATTTATGAGTTTCTGAGTTCCTACAGTTATTATGTTACTATAGTAGGTGTTTCTAGAACAAGAGAATGCAATTCTAGTAAATTGAGTTGTTGTGTATGTTGTTGTGATGATCAATGATGTTTCTAGATCGTGCTCTATCATCGTGGTACCTCTGTGTTGATCAGTGTGCTCGTGATCAAATATTTTCCTTTGTGTGTTCAAGGTTTTCATGTTCTTGGCCGACATGATGGTGGTAGCATGTTGTGGATCCTTATGGACAATTTTTTTATTGTTTGGTGTGTTCAATGATGTTGATTGAGGTCTTCATTATGATGTGACCGACTTAGGTTGGTGCACATTGAGATTTTCTCATGAATTGGACTGACAACTGTAAATTCATGTAGCGGATATATAAGAGCGGTTGTTTCTTCATTTTGAAGTGTCCAAGGTGTGATCTGTGAATGTATGTGAAGTGTATGTGCGAATAAAGATCAGATCATTCGATTTTAGAGTAGAGTGTGAAGAAGATTGAGTGAAGTGTGAAGAAGTGTTTTTGTGCCTAACTAGAACTGTCATCGGGCTTTTGTAGAAGCTAATTTCCTAGTTCAACCTCATCAAATGGATTTAATATGATTGTTCTATGTAAGGCAGTGAGCCTTCCCTTTGAGCAGTGAGCTCTAGGAAGTGTGCTTGAATGCATGTGCATTCTCTATTCATTTTTCATTATACTTCTAATAGGGTATACTCTTGTGGACTAACATCCACCTTGGTTTTCCCCTAATAGGGTTTCCACATATAAAAATATTGGTGTTCATGTGTTTCTGATCTGTTGTTGATTTATGATTTCACTGTTAATTATCATATCTGAGATTAAAGATTGTTTAAGGTTGAATAATTTTAATTTCTGCAACAACTGATTCACCCCCCTCTCAATTGTCTATCCTTGTTTTACCAACATACAAGAAGTAAAATTGGAAGTTAGAAGAACTAATGAAAACCCTGCTTGAGTTCGAGAAAACCAAAGAACATCGCCTGAACATGAATTTAAGTAAAATGGAAAGCGGATTGTGTTTATGAGTAAAAATGTAAAAAAATTATAGAAGAAATGCAAAAAGAGTTTGAGATGTCAATGTTTGGGGAGATGGATTTCTTTCTTGGGCTATAGATCAATCAAACAGATAAAGGGATTTTCATTTCACAGTCTGAGTATGTCAAAGATATGTTGAAGAAGTTTGGAATGGATGACTCCAAAACCATATGTACTCCTATGATGACTGGTTATAAATTGAGCAAAGATGATGATTTACCTAAGGCTAGTCAGAGCAAGTATAGATCTATGATTGGTGGATTGCTATATTTGACTACTACTAGACCGAATATCATGCATGCATTTTTTCTTGTAGCTATATTTCAAGATCCTAAAGAAACACATGTTGTAATAGTAAATAGTAAAAAGGATATTTAGATATTTAAGAGGCACACCGGATTATGAATTATAGTATCCTAAGGATATTGATTTCACATTAAGTGCCTATACAAATACAGATTGGGCTAGTTGTGTTGATGATAGGAAAATTACAAGTGGTGGTGCATTCTTTCTTGGATGTAGATTGGTGTCATGGTTGAGTAAGAAACAAGATTTAGTTTCTTTATCCACTGCAGAGGCTAAGTATATTGTAGCAACATCATGTTGTACATAGGTATTATGGATGAGACAAACATTGAAGGATATCAAATATATATATCATGAACCTATATCTATCTTTTTTTAATAATACAAGTGAAATTAACATTTCAAAGAATCCAGTGATGCATTCAAGGATAAATAATATATCTATCAGGTATCACTTTTTGAGAGAGAAGGTTATGGAGAATGAATTAAAGCTTGAGCACATTCCTACAAAGGATCAAATTGTTGATATATTTACTAAGGCTCTTCCTAAGGATAATTTTGAGTATCTTCAAGAGATGTTGGGGGTTATTTCCCCTTCTTTCTTGAACTATATGCATATGGAGATTCATCAGTCCAGTGGATCTATGCACCTATCTCTTTTCTGGACTGATGTTGGTGGCTACCTCTCATGGGGAGTAGGTAGTCTCATGTGTTGTCATTGAGTTGCTGATACAATTGGGTGTACACATGAGGGGGAGTATTCAGAGTAGGTATTTTTGGTTTAGTATTAAAGAGGTAGAAAATAAACATTTTATCCTTTGCCATTAATGTCAAAGGGGGAGAGAGAAACATGTGAAAAAATATCTTATCTACTCAAGAAAAGAGAGAATCATGTAAGGTATCAAGAGAGAGTGTTCAGAGTTTTTGTGTGGTCTTTGGTAGCTTTGCACATCTTGTGTTGCCATAAATGAGAAAGGAGGGGAGCTTTGCAAGTATGAATGTGTTGCCATTGACGTCAATTGGAAGTCTACTGACTGGTGTTTTCATTTATATCAACTATGCGATGAAGATGTTGAGGATATTGAGAAAATTTTGAAAAAGAGTAAAACATGTTGTGCATGTGTAGTTGAGACCTTGAGGAAGTGTTGTGAGTACATGGATCTATATTTTTTGTTGTAGAGTTTGAAGGTGATTTGGAATGAAGTATTGAGATGAGATGATGTCTCTGGTACTTGGTTTCAAGATCTTTTGAGAAAATTTGATAAAAAGAGTAAACTGTGTTGTGCAAGTGTTCATAGCATGCTCTAGTATTGTGATCCACATTATTTCTATGTTGATTCTATACCTCTGTGGATTTTAAAAGTTATTCACTATTGTCAGAGGTTTCTATATTCAGAGTTCTGGCTTTTGAATTGTTGTATAATGCAAGATATTTTTGCCAATGTGTGAACTAGTCATTTGGTGATTTTTTATGTGGTCCATGAGAAATTTATTTGCTTCAAATTTCTCCTTTTTTTGGCTTAAGTTTGTGAACATTTGGAAAGTTTCTTATAATGATTTTATCTTTTTGTATTCAAGTTTTTTCTTGATTTGGTGCAAAACAGAGTAAGTTTTATTTATCAATATGCAATTAAGGGTAACCAAATTTTCTAAGTTGAAGTATTTTTATAATGTGATATTGGATGAAGTGTTTGATTAATCTTAAGCATTCCATGGATTATTTTGGATTGTGTTCAAGTGAATTATGTTGTCTAAATCTTTTGTCTTTATTTAAGGAAGCGTGTACTTAATGATTATGGTTTTTTACACGAGTATTGGATGAGCTTGTGTTTAACACTACCTGTGAGGATTGTAAAAGCATGTTGAAGTGTGTTGAGATCTATTTGGGTCCTAATTAAGGAATTATTTAGGTCACATTTTGTTCCTATCCACCATGGGAATGTTTAGGTGCTGACCTATTTTGAATTTTATGTATAATGAGTAGTGGTCGACATTGGAGAAAGTTTTTGAGATAGAGCTTGATATAAATATGTATGATGTTGATGCGAGTGATGAAGAGAAAAGAGTAAGAGGAAATATAGATGCTATATTGATGCGAATTATGATGTGCATGATGCGAAATTAGGTAGATTAGTGTGAATTTCATGTTAGGGTTTATGAAGGTAGTTGGATGAAGGCATCTAAAATATTTCATGTGAGACTTTGAAAGTGTGTTATCAATTGTGGTGGATTCCTTGTTGCAATGAGAAGTGTTCTCTATGTAACATTATTCTTCTATCTTCTTGTATTATTTATATAGTAGTGAGCCCTAGTTCTAAACCTTTTGGAGAATGTGTCCTATTATGGCAGTGAGCCCCTTTTGTACCATTTTTTTCTATTACTTATATTGTGAGCTAATCCTCATTATCGTTTTTCCCTCATTAGGTTTTCCATGTAAATCTCATGTTCTCTTGTGTATGGTGTTGTAATTTCAATTTATAGTATTTTCATTTCATATTTAATCATATTAATAGAATAAGGGTTTAATAAATGCTTGTGAATATAATTACTATTGAGTGTTTTGAAGGTTTAATTTGCTACAACTAATTCACCCCCCCTCTTAGTTATCTTGTTCATTTCAACAATCCACTGACTATTTCTCGACCCATTGTTCTCATATCATAGCCATGTCTCACTCAATATATAGCTAAGCTACCTGACCCTATTCTTGTGGCCCCTATCCCCTATCCCCTATCCCCTATCCCCTATACCCTATCCTCAACATGCTCCTCCATAATATCTAGGATGGCCTCTCTAATAGGAACCTCCTACCACCCCTCAACATCTATGGCTACCTCTTGGGAAACCTTCTCCATGTCAACTTCCCTCCCTATCTCCTCCAAATCTAAGTCCATCCTGATATCTACATCTACACCCATCTATTGCTCTGTTTGCACCTCCTCCTATTGAGGAGCAACATCCACATATACCTTCCTTACCCTAACCTCCTACTCTACCTCTCTCTCCTCCCAGATAGGAGAATCATCTTAGAATACGAGGGACATCCCAATCTATTGGTTGTAATTAATCAAAGTCGTATATCACAACCTATACATCGATCATCAGACCCCACTAAGCTACCTCTCAAGTTGATTGTATAAAATTTGCTACTCCCATAGGCTCTCCCAATCTATCTCCAAACTACTTTAGAACTTTCTCTAGCAACTATTGTGTTGATTCTCAAAAGTGCAGGTTTTAACCATAAGAGTCTACCAAGCTCTTACAACACATTTGGCCAAAGTACAAGGCCAGTTACACAATTGAACCTTCTTCTCTTTAGGTTCTGCTAGACCAAGGCGGGTGAACCTACATAAAATATGAATATTTGAATTGGATTTCCTGCTAAATAATCTACCCACAATGGCAATTGGGAATGGGTAGACGAAAATATACTACAACTGCACCTATTAGACAAAAGGAAAAATTTGAAAATATTATTTATAATCAATTCTATCCTCTGGGATATGAAAGATCAGTGCCTTCCATTTATTGGGAAATGGAGTCAAAAATATTACTGATTACATATGTATATCTCCCTTTCTATCAAAATTCACATTGTTAAACACTTTAAACGATGAAGATCTAATGAATGGCATGTGACTTCATGAATTTATGACTGGCATAAATGGTGTTGAAATATTTTATCACCTAGCCCTCCCTCAACAATCCAAAGGAAATCTCACAAACTCAGTGACTTACTCAAAGGAATTTAATTTTGCCTTGCAGACACTAGTAAATAAAATCAAACATAGTAAAGAAATACACTCTGATGAATCAAAACATACTAGATATTTAGACTCAAATGATCAAAAGATCTCAGATTGGAGAGAACCAAGAAAAAATATTAATTATGACATCACAACAATGAAAAATTCATAAAGGAATTTAGCCAAAGAAAATCATCTCCATTGCACTGTTTCCATAAGTTTTTTCTTACATTATTCCATTCCCACTTTTTTAATTTCTGAGAAGAATCTCTCACTGTTTTTCCACCGAACCCCCCAACTGGTTTTTTTTTTTTTTTGCAAATATCTATACGACAAACTTAAAGAGTCATGACTCTTCATTTTTCCTACCATAGCCATTCCACATTCTGATAAAACTAAAACATTTAAATAAGTTGCCTCATCAGAAATTTAAATATTTCTTATATAATTTTCTCTTAATCTTTCCTAATAACCTGACTGTCACGTTTACTAGAGCTTTTATTATCTTTACTGCCTTACCACGGTCAACCTATTAACCCCTAGCAGTTTGACGGTATTTGTCTTGTTGTCTCCTTTTAATGCCTATCACCTTATCGTGGTCTTCATCTTGACTCCCAACAGTTCCATGACAATTGTTTGATAACTGTCACCTCGCTACCTCGGTCTGCTTCCTAAATGTTGGATTTATGGCAATAACTATCTTCATTGCTGCCTGCCAATCACCGCTAATGGCTTTTCTCTCGACCCGGTTGACCGTTTACTATGCTACCACGGTCTATGATCTGACTGTGTGTGGTTGCACAGTATTTGTTTAACTGTTACACATCATTGCTTATCATCTGTCCACCGTAGTCACCGTGGTCTCAAACTTGACCGTCAGCGGTAATGTGGTGACTATCCAAAACTGTCATCTCCATGCTACCTCAGTGTTAACTACTTGTCTCCATCGACCGCCAGTTGTTTACCATGCTACCGTAATCACTGGCCTAACCGCCAGCAGTATCATGGTAAAACCTTCGACTGCCTCCTAGCTGTTGTCGTGTCGGTTGTCTCACCACCACCGCAACACTGTGATCAATGAATTGACCACACGTGGTGTGGCAGTAAACACATAGTGCTTGATCCTTAGCCACCACCGCTATATCATGAGCCCATTGTGGAGGCCACGGTAAAGCGGTGAGTGAAATTTTAATGAATGTTAAGTCAACAAGATATGGTGCAAAGTATATATGGATGAAAAAATGATTTTTTAATGGAAAAGATAGCAAATGACTGGTTCTAAATGGAAAAATACCTCTAGGATTTTTATATAAAATTATGGTTATAACAGTGGCTCTTGTTGGGGATGAGTGATTGTGCAATCACTGCAAGAATCCAAAATGCAACTAGGAGAGAAAACCGAGACGTGAATGGACATGAAAATGAGAGCAATGGAGGATGGAGGGAATGAAAGAGTAAAGAAGATGGAAAATGGAAAGTGGAGCATGGAGAATGGAGGGGGAAAATGAACCTAATCTACTATACATGGAAAGAAAGCAATGCTTTCGAAAAGGGAATTCCTGGGAATGTCCGTGTATTGGAAAACCCAGACCCTTCAAAATTTCCTAAACTATTGTGCATGGAAAAAATATTTAAAGAGGGTTATTAAGAATTTTCAATGCACTGGAAATCCTTAACCCTATGCTGATCCGTAAGAGAAGAAGTGCTTCAGGAGCTGCCCATGTACAATCAAATTTTGCTCTTCTCTAGACATGTTCTTCAAGAAATAGGAGTCTTCACCTCCTTTACCAATTATCAAAAAAGGACCCAACCATAAGGCTTCAAACTTGCCATGTTTCCCCTTCTCCTGACACAGAGCATTCCACATCAACACCAAATCATGCTCTTCAAACTTTCTCTCCTTATCCTTTTTATCAAAAAGGTACTTCATAAATGATTGTAGTTTCACATTTTGCTTTTGAGCCATTCTTCTCACTTCATCAAACTCTGCAGTTGCTCCATTCTTTCCTCCATTGGGTTAGAAATATCCAAGTCTTCTTGTAGAATGAAGTTATAAACTGGCAAAAGTTTTTGCAGTGGCATCTTAGCTTGTGCCCCATACACCAGTTCAAATGGAGATTTTCCAGTTGCTTTCTTCACTGTAATCCTATCTTCCCATACAACCAACCTTAACTTCAAATCCCATGCCTTTCTGTTTGTATCCAACATCCTCCTTACTATTTGTAAAATATTTGTATTACTTGAATCTATTTGGCCATTGGCTTGTGGATGATATGGGATAAAATAAGAAATATTAATGTCATACAATTTGCAAAATTCTCTAAACTCATCAGATCTAAAACACATCCCACTATTTGTGATCAATCTGATTGGGGTACCAAATTTGGTTATAACATTCTCCATCAGAAAATTCACCACCACTTTGCTCATTGCTTGCTTAGTTGGAACAACCTCCACCCACTTAGTAAAATAATTTGTGGCCACTAGTATCCACCTATGTCCTCCACTTGATCTTTCTTGTATTTCTCCAATGAAATCAGCTCCCCATTGGTGAAAAGTTGCTTCTACCTACAAAGGTCTAAGTGGCAATTCTCCCTGATACTTCAACTTTCCTGAAAACTTCTGACAAGCCTCACACTTCCTCACATATGCAAAGGAATCATTGAATACCCTAGTCCAATAATAACCAGCTCTGAGAATCTTGTGTGTAGTAGTCTTAGCAGAATAATGGCCTCCACATACCCCTTTGTGTATTTATTTCAAGACATACATTGCATGGGATTCACCTAGACACAACAACAATATACCATCCCTATTTTTTCATAATAAGTCCCCTTCTATAAAAACATATTTAGAAGCCTGCAACTTCAAATTTCTCCTTTGATTATCATTCAGCCCTTCAAGGCACTTCATGTTTCTCAAATAATACATTACATTTGGATACCATGGAGTATGCTCAATACTTGTTATGGTATCTTCTTTACTTTCTACATTGCAGATTTGGTTTGCTTTAATATTTGTTTCTACCATCAACTTGGCTAGACCTTGTCCTCTTACCAGTTTGGTAATCTGAATCTCCATGTTAAACTCTGGATTTTATTAATCCATCTGCATGCCTTCCCTATCACTTTTGTCTGGACCAGGATATCCTTCACAGTTGCATGTGAGACATAAGAAATTATCTTAGCTCCAACAAGGTAAGGTCTAAAATCCTTTTCTGCTTTGACCAGTGCATAAGCCTATTTTTCCATAATATCATACTTCAATTCTAACCCTTGTAAAGACATACTGAAAAAATAAACAAGTTTCTCATGACCTTCATCATTTTTTTGTAACATAACAATAGCTATGGTATGGAATAAAGCAAAAGAAAAAATCTAGAATGGCTTAGTAAAATCAGGGGACTTCAACATAGGGGCTTCTTTGATAGCCTTTTTTATAGATAAGAAGGTGTCCATGGCTTCAGCATTCCAGTCCAACTTTTCTCCCTTTTTAAACATCTTAGATATAGGTTTAACAATCTCAGCAAAATTGGACATAAACCTCCTAACAAAATTAATTTGGCCAAAGAATGATTAGATTGCTTTGATAGTTTTGGGAATGGGAATTTTATCTATGACATCTCCTCTTTCAGGGTCTATCCTAATCCCATCTCTTGACACAGTATGCCCCAAAATTTTAGCCTATGCGTAAAAAAAATGGCATTTTTTAGGATTACGACTAATACCTTACTCCAAAGCTTTAATGAAGATCTTCTCCAAGTCCCCCACATGATTTTATGCCTTTTTGGAAGAAGCAGTGAGATCATCTTGATATACCACCATTATAGCATTAATTAAATCTGCAAATGCCACATCCATGGCCCTTTGAAAGGTAGACCCTGCATTTGTGAGACCAAATGACATTCTCATATAGACATACGTTCCCCATGGTGTAGTAAATGTTGTCTTGTACTGCTCAGATTCTCTGACTTTGACATGGTTATAACCAAAAAATCCATCCATCATTGACAATAGCTCACACCCTGTTACTTTGTGCAATATTGCCTCCATGTTTGGAAGAGGATAATTATCTTTTAGGGAAGCAACATTCAGATTTCTAAAATCCACACACGGTCTTATGTCCCCATTCTTCTTTCTGACTAGAATGAAATTTGAGACTCATGTAGAATGCCTAATAGGTTTTATGATACCTCCATCTCTGATCTTTGCTAGCTCCTCTTGCATCTTAGGTTCCAGAGTTGGGTTGATAGGCCTCTGCTTCTATCTGAATGACTTTGTGTCTGGCTTAAGTGGAATCTCATGCTGAAAAAGATCTTCTCTATATGCCTTCAAATCCTCATAAGACCAAGCAAACACATTCTTGTATTTTCTCATCAATGTAATCAACATTCTTCTGATAGTTGGGCTTATTTTCTTTCCAATATAAACCCTTTTTGGCACTAATTTAGTTCCCAAATTTATTTCTTCAATATCTTCTTTCTTAACAGGTGCCTGCTTCATGAGAGAATGATTACTCCCATCATACACTCTCTCCAATGCCACAAGCCCTTTGGGAAGCTTGTTAGTTTTAAGCTACAAAAATTCCTTCCCAAATACAGTTTGTTTCCCATCCACTTCTTCCACAAAAACATTGAAATCTATCTCCTGTGCCTCATACTGATCTATACAATGAAGAAATTTCAAAAGGTCAGTATCATCATTAAAAACTTGCCAACTATATATGTTGTCAGGGACTGCTGGTCTTGTTTTAAATACAACCTAAGACACTCCGATCAAAGTGATATCATTTCTCTTTAAGGCTACATTAGCCAAAAAGTCAGCCATTAAATTTTCAGATCTATCTATCCAATTAATTGAAAATGTATCAAACAATTCCACTGTATCCCACACAACATTTCTATATTGTATCAGCCTCTTGTTTTTTACATCATAATTCAATCTAACTTGTGACACAACTAGCTCAGAATCTCCCAAGACAGACAACAACTTAATCTTATGTTTGACAACCATGTTCAAACCAATCAACAAGGCTTCATACTCTGCCACATTATTTGTACATTCAAAAGCCAACAAAAATGAATATTTAAATGTTTTACCTTCAAGTGATATGAAAACTATCCCAGCTCCATTACCTTCTTGGTTGCAAGCCCCATCAAAATACATTTTCCACACACCTTGCTGATTTCTAGAAACAAGTCTATCCATTGGGTTAGTATTCATTAATTCTGGCTGAGATAATTCTACTCTAAAAATCCCTAAATCCACATCACAAAAGCAATTAAGTTTTCCTTGAGGAACACACTCAACTATCTGATTCACCCTTGGTTTTCTATGCAATTTTACCTCTTCACCATTAATGGGTATTGTGGCATATGATAAATCAAACTGCACATTACCTCCAACTTTTGTAGTCCATTTTCTTGACATAAGCATTACAAATTGAGGAGGTGTATCAATTAGAGTTATATCAATATTATATGTTGTATGTGGGTAGTCCACTAATTTTACTTCTACATCCTTCATAATCCCCACTATTGGGACAATCCTACAATCCATGGCATAAAATTTACCACCCTTAATATCTATCCACATACCAAGTTGTTTCATTACCCCTACTAGCATAATATTCATAGAAGCAACTGAATCTATCATGCAAATTCTTACCAATTTACCATTTATGAGTAGGGTAGTAAAAAATGGATCAATTTGTGGTGTATTTATCAATGCATCATTTAGGCCAACTTATGAAACTTTTATCTTTCCTTTCTTATCAACAATTCCAGGATTCTCATTTTGTTTAAAATTTACAATTTGATTCCTCCCACCAGACATTAATTGGATATAACTTTCACTATACTCTTTAATCTTCATCATTTCAAGTAATGGGAGAGATATTTTTACTTGGGATAAAGCTTGCAAAAAATCAAAAGATGCACCTTCAGCTCTTATCACCTTCTTTTGCTCTGTTGGTTCACCTTTTCTCTCCTCTTTCTCCCTTTTTGATGTCTAATCTATCTTTTGTTTATCTTTGGGGAATTATTTATTTTCTTCTTTGGGGACATACTTCTATTCTTTTTTATCAGGATGCTCATCATTTGTCTATTTTGATATCTCATAGGACATATTTTTATCTTTCAAAAATATTCCTCTTGGAATACCTTCATTCTCATTCATTTTTCTATTCCTCAGCCGATACTTGCTTTTAGCCAACTCAACTGCTGCAATAGTCAATCTTTTAATTTCTTTGTCAGCTGGCCTCCTCATATTTCCCCTATTAGGCTGATATGATGTGGTAGGAGGACCTTGTTCATCATCAATTTCTTCACAATAAAAAAAAATATTGTTGCTCTGCCATGTGAACATTATATTTTTAATGATCAACATCATATTCATATCCTCCTTCTTCTGAAGATAAATACCCTTGCTCTGCCGAGTGAAGAATTAGAGGAGTCAAATAGATATTAGTGTCTTCTTCATTATTATTTTTTTCCATGTCTTTTTCTGATACTGACTGAGCTACAACACAATGTTCTGAAGAATGTGGCATGTCACATACTAAACACCAAGGACTATTATCAACCATTTATGTCCCTCTCTTCTTCAAAGGATCAGGTGTCTCTTTATTTCTTGGCCTATTATCCATCATTGGCTTTCCATCTCTCCAATTCGTATTATAGGGCATATCATGTAGTCTAGGCCTTTCATTCTTATATGTGCTTTCTTGTTTATTTGGAGGAGCATATTGGGGAACCCTAGGGTTATCCCTCTTGGCCATCATCCCTACAGCCTTCCTTTTATTTTCAATAGTAAGCGCTATCCTTTGAGATTCAACCAAATTTCTAGGACCTTTGTTCCTAAGCTCATATCCTATCTTAGGATCAAAAGCTTTTAAATAAATGCTTAACACAGTAGGGTCAGCTAATTTAGATCCAGGTGGTATCTTGTTATGTAACTTAGAAAACCTCTGGTTGAAATCATAAGATGACTCATTTTGATGCTTCTGAATAGTCACCAATTCATGTAATGCAAATTCTGGTGCATATTGTTTCTCGTATTGCTCAAAAAATTGTTCATAAAACACATGACTAAAATCAATAGAAGTTGTTGGTAGACTATTAAACCAATCTCTGGCATCTTCAATTAGTGGCATCATAAGAAACCTCATTTTCACATCTTCATACTGCATATCCAAATCTTGCAAAAAGGCATTAAAACTCCTTAAATGTTCTTCCTGTGAATTTTGAGACAAGACTTCTCCAAATGTTGTCCATAAGGTAAGGACATATTTCAAATCCAACCAAGTCAAACTACCTAATCATGGCTGCATATTGTGGAGGAGTATTTTGGTAATATTGACATTGGTAAAATGGACTATTATTTGCCACATATTGCTAGCCTTGTGGGGGTATATTTTAATGATAAGGAGGTGGTGGAACACCTTGATTTTGTGGTGGAACATTTTGATATTTGTTTGGCTGATTTTGATGGACCTGTGGAGCTTTTGATGGGCCTGCATTATTGTTAACCTTCCTATGAGGTGGCACATGTTTTTGCAAATTAGCCATTTGAGTATTGATCTAAGATTTTCATAATTTAAACTCTTCAAGTTCTTTGATTGCTTGGAGCCTCTACTCATATTCTATTCTTGTTTTCTCCACTTCTTGTCTTTCATGTTCCAGTCTTGCATTTATTTCATCTCGAGCCATATGTTCATAGCTCTCCTTAGAGGAAGCTTCATAGCCAATTCCATCCTGATTCTCTTCAATAAATGCCATTTTATGATCATATTCACGTTGTCTTCTTTCTCTTTCAGCTTCACATTCAGCCATGAACTCCTTAACTTTCTCAAGGTCTGGATTATAAAAGGGATTCCTTTGTTCCTTAGGAGTATGAAGTTCCCTTGAAGGGTTGTCTTCATTTTCTTGTGTACCATATGAATTGTGTGTCTCTAGTGATGCCTTTGATGTTTTATTTTTGTTTGATGATCCCATGTCATCAGTCACCTTTTTACCTTTATCATTATTCTCTGTCCATTTATTTTTTCCATTAGGACCATCACTATATTTGTATAAAGACCTTCTTCATTTCATTTTGGGAGCAATTTTGATGGTTTGAACTCTAGGAAGATTACTTTCAGATATATACTTCAATTTATTAGTTTCAACGCACTTGTTCATTTAGAGTCACCACTCACTTTTCAAAAGTGAGAAAATATGCAAGTTTTTATTCCTAGCAAAGTCTTCTACCAAATATTGACTCTATGAAAAAGGCTTATTTGAGATTATTTCCCCAGCAAAGTCACCAAACTATTGGTTCTCAAAAGTGTAGGTTTTAACCATAAGAGTCTGCCAAGCTCTTACAACACTTTTGGCCAACATACAAGGCTAGTTACACAATTGAACCTTCTTCTCTTTAGGTTTTGTTAGACCAAGGCAAGTGAACTTACATAGAACATGCAAATTTGAATTGGATTTCTTGCTAAATAATCTACCCACAATGGAAATTGGGAATGGGTAGACCAAATTAAAGATACTACAACTACACCTCTTACACAAAAGCAAAAAATTGAAAATATTATTTATAACGAATTCTATCCTCTGGGATATGACAGATCAATGCCTTCCATCTATTGGGCAATGGAGTCAAAAATATTACTGATTACATATGTTTATCTCCCATTCTAACAAAATTCATGTTGTTAAACACTTTAAAAGATGAAGATCTAATGACTGGCATGTGACTTCATGAATTTATGACTGGCATAAATGGTGTTGAAATATTTTCTCACCAATCCCTCCCTCAACAATCGAAAGGAAATCTCGCAAACATAGTGACTTACTCAAAGAAATTTAATTCTTCCTTGCAGACACCAGTAAATAAAATCACACATAGTAAAGAAATACACTCTGATGAATCAAAACATACTAGATATTTAGACTCAAATGATCGAAAGATCTCTGATTGGAGAGAACCAAGGAAAAATATTAATTATGACATCACAACAAAGAAAAATTTAGAAAGGAATTTGGCCAAAGAAAATCATCGCCATTGCACTGTTTCTAGAAGGTTTTTCTTACATTATTCCATTCCCAATTTTTTTATTTTTGAGAAGAATCTCTCACTGTTTTTCCACCGAACCCCCTCGACTAGTTTTTTTTTTTTTTTTGCAAATATCTATACGACAAACTTCAAGAATCATGACTCTTCATTTTTCCTGCCACAACCATTCCATATTCTGATAAAAATGAAACATTTAAATAAGTTTCCTCATCGACAATTTATATATTTTTACATAAGTTTCACTTTAATCTTTCCTTATAACCTGAATGTCTCGTTTACTGTAGCTTTTATTATCTTTACTGCCTTATCACAGTCAACCTGTTGAACCCTAGCAATTTGATGGTATCCATCTTGTGGTCTCCTTTTAATGTGTATCACCTTATTTCCATCTTCATCCTGAATCCCAGCGGTTTCGTGGCAACTATTTTCTAACCACCACCTTGCTGCCTCGGTCTACTTCCTAACTGTTGGTAGTATGGCAATAATTATCTTCACTGCCATCTGCCACTCATCGCTAACGACTCTTCTCCTGAACTGGTGGACCGTTTACCATGCTACCACAGTCTGTGATCAGACCATGCATGGTTGCATGGTAACCATTTAACCATTACACATCACCACTTATCAACTGTCCACCACTGTCATCGTGGTCTCAAACTTGACTGTCGGCGGTACTACGGTGACTATCCAAAACTCCCATCTCGGTGCTACCTCTTCGTTAACTACCTATCTTCGTCAACCACCAATTGTTTACCATGCTACTGCAATCACTGGCCTGACCACCAGCAGTACCGTGGTAAACCCTTTGATCGTCTCCTAGTTGTTGCCGTGTTGGTTATCTCACCGCCACCGCGACACCGCGGTCAATGAATTAATCGCATGTGGTTCGGTGGTAAACACATAATGCCTGCTCCTTAACGGTCACCGCTATACTGCAAGCCCATTGTGGGAGGCCGTGGTAAAGTGGTGAATGAAATTTTAATGAATGTTAAGTCAATGGTATATGGTGCAAAGTATATATGGATGAAAAAATTATTTTTTTAATCTAAAAGATAGCAAATGAATGGGTCCAAATGGCAAAATACCTCTAGGATTTTTATATTAAATTTTGGTTCTAACATGCTACTCTATAATATTTTGGCTCTACATGGTGTAACCAATCAAATAACGAGTCTGCCTATGATAAGGAATATGCTCCATATCATCCTCCCAAGGATAACATGATTAATAAGGCCTCTAGATGAAAGAATCAAGTAAGTCGATGGAATGTATCTAGTAACCAACATCTCTGACATGGGTCTATGTGATTGATCCATAAACATACACATATGGCAGCCCTAGTGACAGGTCTCTCTCTATAGGTGGTTTGAATATAGTTATATGCTCTCATGCCCACATCATGAGCAGAGCGGTACCACAACCGATGGACTGAGCACCTCTATAGGTGAAACTGTGCAATTAGAAATATAGAATAGCAAGTATTCAAGGACCCTAGGCATATAATTTTACATGCTCCATCATACCTACTAACATCTCACCCCATCCAACAAGGAATCCATGTCCTTATGGATTTGGTATAACAATGCCCTCGATGACACTACAAATCACAATAATGAGTCGATCATATATATCTTCTAGTGTGTCCCAACGGATCTCATAATCCTCCACACCTAGGATGGCTATATAATTGGTGTAAAATCATCTTTGAATAGACTCATAAAGAGTAATAATGGCCTCTCCAATGGGTAAATGAAATGAACTAGTCTCAAAATACCACCTCTCAGCGAAGGCGGTCAACAGTCCCTTATTAGCCTGAATCATGGGCATGAATGTGACACGATATAATCCAAAGGCATGCAAAACATCCCTCTTCTCATCATTTAGATGATCTCACAATCTGAAATAATAAGGATGACTCTCTTTTGTATAAATTCGAGGAATATCGACTGTGCCAATAAGAAAAAACACATTACGTCAATCATGATGCTTAAACAAGACTATTGCACATTTTACACATTATAAATTTTCAAAAAATTGAGAAAATTTTATTCATAGTTAGATGTGTCACACCATTCAATAGATGTGGCTTACCAATGCAGTGTACATTCATTTGCAATCATGTTAAGAAATTGCAGTACACTATCAAGTAGATGCATCATAGGAAAACACTTGTAGGTTTCTATCCTTCATATGTGGTGCACCAATATAGTTGTAGTGTGAGTAGCCTAAAAATGGCAGCTCTAGGGAACACTTGTGGCACACCAAACATTTGTGATGCACTATCGACAAATGCAACAAACACAATAACACATGTAGTGCAAAAAATACACCACATTTGTTTGGTCATTTTTGACCCCTATAATCTGGAAAAAAATAAAAATATTTTAAGGCGAGGAAGGTTTGCACACCCCATTGCCTGATCCCTCAAGCCATTAGAAGGTCCTCACTTGATAAGCGTGATGCAAGGTGACTAAAACTGGCAACATCTCTTTGATGATCTACAATAGAATCTCAACTCAAAGCTATAAAAATTATAAAAGAAAAATGCACAAACAACTATTTTGGACAACCTAGAGTCTATTTATAGATAATTTGACCTAAGTGGAACCCCCTTTATAATTGGGTGCATCAACTTCGAGCTTCAAACATAAATAAAGAAACCCCAAATGTCATAAAATAAAAATCTTTTGCTACCAATGCATTTACTACTATAAAATTAGCTTATCAGAACAATTTCCCAATTTTTTGGGAATTTTTGAAAATTTGCAAATTTTTTCGAGGGGGCACCATGCTATCCCATCGTCATTGGGGCATACCGAGGTAACTCCTAAATCTAATTTTCTTTTATTTTCTTTGAAACAACAATATAAAAACATATTGTACCAAGAGAGGGGCAAAATGTAGATACTCAAAATTGTTCTAGTCTGCGAGTAACATATTTTTACTATTTTTCACCCTTTTCTCTGAATTATTAAATAATATCTTATTATTTAATTATCATCAAATATCATATTCTACTATTCATTAAGTGACT
Source organism: Sequoiadendron giganteum (assembly GCA_007115665.2). Taxonomy (NCBI): domain Eukaryota; kingdom Viridiplantae; phylum Streptophyta; class Pinopsida; order Cupressales; family Cupressaceae; genus Sequoiadendron; species Sequoiadendron giganteum. Next base: position 47,400,416 of record CM021106.1, read on the forward strand.
TTACATTGTTTAATTAATTCATTCTTCTTGACTAATTATATCCTAATTATCATTCCCTTTCTAATTAATCAAATAAATCATATTTATTTAATTATCATCTAATTATTATTAATCTTCTTGATTAATTAAAGAAACCTAATTTATTTAATTATGTCGCTAATTACACTCATTCTTCTATTTTCATTAAAAAGTTATCATTAATTATTTAATTAACATTCAATACCCTTCTCAAATTAAATAATTGTTACTAATTATTTAACTAGCCACTTTCCCACTTCTAATTAAATAATTAAATCAATTATTTAATTCCCCTATTTCATCTCCAAAATTATCCATTAATAAATAAACATTTTGTTAGAACCCAAAAAGTTCCATTAAAATCTAAGTGTTTTTTCCATTTTGAGTATAGTATCTTTACTATCTTTCATATAAAAAATTCATTCACCACCCTAAGAATGGCTATGTCACCCCCTTTAAATCTGTTCTACTATCTTTCATTATATTCCCATTCATAACGTTAAAATGCCTCGGGCCGCCATCGATTATCTTTCATGGCTATCACCGCTCTACCGCAACCTTTTGTCGCAGTATAGCGGTGATGGTTAGGCATTGTCACGATAAGATTTACCACTATACCACACGTGGTCAAGTCATACACTGAGGTAGCATGGTAAATAGTCAATGGTCAGCGGAGACAGGTAGTTAACGGTGGGGTAGCACTGAGATGGCGGTTATGGACAGTCACCGCGGTACTACTGACGGTCAAGTTTGAGACTGCGGTGACTGTGGTAAACAGTTAGCAAGGAAGTAGTGATGTTCGAAGATAGTTACCACTCAACCGCATGGAGTTGATAAGTGGCGAGGTGTAACAGATAACAGTTACCATGCAACCGCATGCAGTTAGATCACAGATCATGGTGGAATAGTAAACGGTCAGCCGGGTTGGGAGAAGAGCCGTTAGCAGTGAGTGGCAAACAACAGTGAAGATAGTTACTACCATAACACTGATGGTTAGGATGCAGACTGAGGCAGCGAGGTGATGGTCAGCAAACAGTTGCCACAGAACCACAGGGAGTCACGATGAAGACTGCGGTAAGGCGATTGAGTATTAAAAAGAGAGTAAATGTTGGGTATCACAGAATCGCCGATAGTTAAAGCATAGATCATAGTGTAGCAGTGGAAGATGAGAAGATAGTGAAAGTAGGATACCGTCAAACCCCCAGGGTTCAACAGGTTGACCACGGTAAGGTGGTAAACATAATAAAAGCCACAGTAAATGCGGCGGTTAGGTTATAAGGAAAGATTAAAGCAAAACTTATGTAAGAAATATTTAAATTTCCGATGAGGCAACTTATTTAAATATTTCATTTTTATCAGAATGTGGAACGGTTATGGCGGGTAAAATGAAGAGTCACGACTCTTGAAATTTTCTGTATAAACATTTACAAAAAACCAGTCACAAGGATTTGGTGGAAAAACAGTGAGAGATCTTTCTCAAAAAAAAAAAAACCTGGGAATGGAATAATGTAAAAAACCTTCTGGAAACAATGCAATGGAGATGATTTTCTTTGGCCAAATTCCTTTTTGATTATTTTGTTGTTGTGATGTCATAACTAATATTTTTGCTTGGTTCTCTCCAATTTGAGATCTTTCGATCATTTGAGTCTAAATATCTAGTATGATTTGATTCAACATAGTGTATTTCTTAACTTTGTGTGATTTTATTTACTGGTGTTTGCAAGGAAAAATTAAATTCATTTGAGTAAGTCATTGTGTTTGCGAGATTTCCTTTGGATTGTTGAAGGAGGGTTAGGTGAGAAAATATTTCAACACCATTTATGCTAGTCATAAATTCATGAAGTCACATGCCAGTCATTAGAACTTCATCTTTTAGAGTGTTTAACAACGTGAATTTTGTTAGAAAGGGAGATAAATATATGTAATCAGTAATATTTTTTACTCCATTGCCCAATAGATGGAAGGCACTGATCTATCATATCCCAGAGGATAGAATTTATTATAAATAATATTTTCAAATATTTCCTTTTGTGTAATAGGTGTATTTGTAGTATCTTTTGGTCTATCCATTCCCAATAGCCATTGTGGGTAGGCTATTTAGCAAGAAATCCAGTTCAAATCTGCATGTTCTATATAGGTTCACCCGCCTAGGTCTAGTAGAACCTATATAGAAGAAGGTTCAATTGTGTAATTGGACTTGTACGTTGGCCAGAAGTGTTGTAAGAGCTTGGAAAACTATTAGGGTTAAAACCTGAATTTTGAGAACCAACAATTTGGCGACTCTACTCGGGACATAATCTGAAATAAGTCTTTGTCATAGAGTCAGTATTTTGTAGAAGACTCTGTTGGGAATAAAGAATTGCATATTTTCTTACTTTTGGAAAGTGAGTGGTGACTCTAAATGAACAAGTGCATTGAAACTGATAAAGTAAATTATATATCTGAAAGGAATCTTCCTAGACTTAAGACCATCACATTTGCTCCCAAAATGCAAGGAAGGTCTTTGTACAAAGATGGTGATGGTCCTAATGGAAAAAATAAATGGATAGAGCAAAATGATAAAGGTAAGAAGGTGAATGATGATGTGGGACCATCAAACAAAAATAAAATATCAAAGACATCGCTGGAAAAACATAATTCATATGGTAACCTGGCATATGAAGACAACCCATTCAGAGAACCTTGTACTCCTGAGGAACAAATGAATCCCTTCTACCAACCAGATCCTAAGAAAGTTGAAGATTTCATGGCTGAATGTGAAGTTGAAAGAGAAAGAAGACAACATGAATATGATCAGAAAATGACATTTCTTGAAGAGAATCAGGGTGGACTTGGCTATGATGCAGCTTCTGAGGAGAACTACAAACAAATGGCTCAAGATTAAATAAATGAAAGATTGGAACATGAGAGACAAGAAGTGGAGAGAACTAAAATAGAATATGAGCAGAGGCTCCAAGCAATTAGAGAACTTGAAGAGTTGAAATTGAGGAAGACTCAGCTCAATACTCAAATGGCTAATATGCATAAATATGTGCCATCACATAGGGAGGTTAACAATAATGCAATCCCATCGAAAGCCCCATAGGTCCATCAAAATGTTCCACCAAAAAATCAAGGTGTTGAGCCACCTCCTTAACAACAACATGTACCCCCACAAGGTCAGAAATATGTGGCAAATAATAATCCATTGTACCAGAGTTAGTATTATCAAAATCCTCCTCCACAATATGCAACCATGATCAGGCAGTTTGACTTGGCTGGATTTCAAATATGTCCTTATCCCATGGACAACAGTTGGAGAAGTCTTGTCCCAAAATTCACAAGAAGTAGTGTAGTTTCAGCTGAAGAACATTTAAAGAGTTTTAATGCCTTTTTGCAAGATTTGGATATGCAGTATGAAGATGTGCAGATAAGGTTGTTTATGATGTCACTAATTGAAGATGCCATAGATTGGTTCAATAGTTTTCCAACAACTTCTATTTATTCTATTCATGTGTTTTATGAACAATTTTTTGAGCAATACGAGAATCAATATGCACTAGAATTTACATTGCATGAATTGGTGACTATTTAGAAGCATCAAAATGAGCCATCTTATGATTTCAACGAGAGGTTTTGTAATTTCATAATAAGATACCTCTTGGATCTAAATTATCTGACCCTACTACATTAAGCATTTATTTAAAGGCTTTTGATCCTAAGATAAGATATGAGCTTAGGAACAGAGGTCCTAGAAATTTGGTTGAAGATCAAAGGATAGTGCTTACTATTGAAAATGACAAGAAGGCTGAAGGGATGATGGCCAAGAGGGATAACCCCAGGGCTCCTTAATATGATCCTCAAAATAAACAAGAAATCACATATAAGAATGAAAGGCCCATACTACATTATATGCCCTATAATATGAATTAGAGAGATGGAAAGCCAATGATGGATAATAGGCCAAAAAATAAAGAGACACCTAATCCTTTGAAGAAGAGATGGATGTACATGGTTGATAATAGTCCTTGGTGTTCAGTATGTTATATGCCACATTCTTTAGAACATTGTGTTGTAGCTTAGTCAGTGTTAGGAAAAGACATGGTAGAAAATAATAATGAAGAAGACAATAATATCTATTTGAATTCTCACATTCTTCACTCGATAGAGCATGGGTATTCATCTTCAGAAGAAGAAGGATATGAATATGATTTTGATCATTAGAAATATAATGTTCACATGGCAGAGCAACAATTTTTTTCTGATTATGAAGAAAGTAATGATGAACAAGGTCCTCCTACCACATCATATCAGCCTAATAGGGGAAATATGAGCAAACCACCTGAGAAAGAAATTAAGAGATTGACTATTGCAGCAATTGAGTAGGCTAAAAGCAAGTATCGGCTAAGGAATAGAATAGTAAATGAAAATGAAGGTGTTCCAAGAGGAATGTTTTTGAAGAATAATAAGATATCCCATGAAATATCAGAAAAGACAAATGATGAGCACCCTAATAAAAGAGAACAAAATTATGTCCCCAAGGAATAAAATAAAGGATTCTCCAAGAACAAGCAAAAGATGGATTAGGCATCAAAGAGGGAGAAAGAGGAAAACAAAGGTGAATCAACAAAACAAAGGAAGGTGATAAAAGCTGAAGGTGCATCTTTTGATTTTGTGCAAGCCTTATCCTAGGTAAAAAAAATTGTCCCATTACTTTAAATGATGAAAATTAAAGAGTATAGGGAGAGTGTTATTCAATTAATGTCTGATGGAAGGAATCAAAATGTAAATTTTGAACAAAGTGAGAACTTTGGAATTGTTGATAAGAAAGAAAAGATAAAAGTTGCAAAAGTTTCCTTAAATGATGCATTGATAAATACACCTCAAATTGACCCATTTTTTATTACCCTCCTCATTAATGGTAAACTGGTAAGAAATTACATGATATATTCAAGTGCTTCAATGAATATTATGCTAGTAGGAGTAATGAAGAAACTTGGTTTGTGCGTAGATATCGAGGGGGGTAAGTGTTATGCCATGGATAGTAGGCCTGTCCTAGTTGTGGGGATTCTAAAGGGTGTAGAAGTAAAACTAGCAACTTACCCACATACAACTTATAACATTGATATAACCATCATTGATACACCTCCTCAGTTTTGGATGCTTTTGTCAAGACAATGGACTACAGCAGTTGAGGGTAATATGTAGTTTGATTTATCATATGCCACAATACCAGTTAATGGTAAAGAAGTGAAATTGTATAGAGAACCAAGGATGAAACAGATCATTGAATATGTTCCTCAAGAACAACTTAATTGCTTCTGAGATGTGGATTTGGGGAGTTTTTAGAGTAGAATTATCTCAGCCAGAATTAGCGAATGCTCACCCAATTGATAGACTTGTTTCCAAAAATCAGCAAGGTGTGTGGAAAATGTATTTTGATGGGGCTTGCAGCCAAGAAGGTAATGGATCTAGGATAGTTTTCATATCACCTAAAGGTACAAAATTTAAATATTCATTTTTGTTGGCTTTTGAATGTACAAATAACGTGGCAGAGTATGAAGCCTTGTTGATTAGCTTGAACATGGTTGTCAAACATAAGATTAAGTTATTGTATGTCTTGGGAGATTCTGAGCTAGTTGTGTCACAAGTTATATCAAAGTTTTATGCAAAGAATAAGAGGCTGAAACAATATAGAAATTTTTTGTGGGATACAATGGAACTGTTTGATGCTTTTTCAATTGATTGGATAGATAGATCTAAAAATTTGATGGCTGATTTTTTGGCTAGTGTAGCCTTAAAGAAAGATGATATCACTTTGGCTAGAGTTTCTCATGTTGAATTCAAAACAAGGCCTGCTATCCTTGATAACATATATAGCTGGCAAGTTTTTAATGATGATACTGACCTTTTGAAATTTCTTCATTGTATAGATCAGTATGAGGATTGATTTTAATGCTTTTGTGGAAGTAGTGGATGGGAAACAAACTTTATTTGGGAAGGAAGTTTTGTAGCTTAAAACTAACAAGCTTCCCAAAGGGCTTGTGGCACTGGAGAGAGTATACTATGGGAATGATCATTCTCTCATGAAGTAGACACCTATTAAGAAAGAAGATGAGGAAATAAATTTGGGAACTGAATTAGCACCCAAAAGTTTTTATATTGGAAAGAAAATAAGCCCAACTATCTAGAAAATGTTGATTACATTGCTGAGAAAATACAAGCATGTGTTTGCTTGGTCTTATGAGGATTTGAAGGCATATAGAGAAGATATTTTTCAGCATGAGATTCCACTTAAGCCATACATGAAGCCATTCAAATAGAAGTAGAGGCCTATCAACCCAACTTTGGAACCTAAGATGCAAGAGGAACTAGCAAAGCTCAGAGATGGAGGTATCATAAAACCTATTAGGCATTCAACATGGGTCTCAAGAAAAATGGGAAGAAAAATGGGGACATAAGACTATGTGTAGATTTAAGAAATTTGAATGTTGCTTCCCTAAAATATAATTATCCTCTTCCAAACATGGAGGCAATATTGCACAAAGTAACAAGGTGTGAGCTATTGTCAATGATGGATGGATTTTCTAGTTATAACTAGGTCAAAGTCAAACAATATGAGCAGTACAAGACAACATTTACTACACCATAGGGAACGTATGTCTATATGAGAATGCCATTTGATCTCACAAATGCAGGGGCTACCTTTCAAAGGGCCATGGATGTGGCATTTGCAGATTTAATTAATGCTATAATGGTGGTATATCAAGATGATCTCACTGCTTATTCCAAAAAGGCAGAGAATCATGTTGGGGACTTGGAGAAGATCTTCATCAAAGCTTTGGAATATGGTATTAGTCTTAATCCTAAAAATTGTCATTTTCTTTTTACAGAGGGTAAAATTTTGGGGCATATTGTGTCAAAAAATGGGTTTAGGATAGATCCTGAAAGGGTGGATGCCATAGATAAAATTCCCATTACCAAAACTGTCAAAGTTATCCAATCATTTTTTGGCCAAATTAATTGTTAGGAGGTTTGTGTCCAATTTTTCTGAGATTCTTAAACCTATATCTAAAATGTTGAAAAAAGGAAAAAAGTTGGATTGGACTGCTGAAGCTATGGATGCCTTCATATCTATAAAGAGATCTATCAAAGAAGCCCCTATCTTGAAGTCTCCTGATTTTACTAAACCATTTCAAAAAAATTCTTTTGCCTCATTTCACACCATAGTTGTTGTTATGTTACTGAAAAATGATGAAGGTCATGAACAACCTGTTTCTTTTTTCAGTAAGTATTTGCAGGGGTCAGAATTGAAGTATGATATTATGGAAAAATAGGCTTATGCACTGGTCAAAGAAGTAAAGGCTTTCAGACCTTACCTTGTTAGAGCTAAGATAATTGCTTATGTCCCACATGCAGCTATGAAGGATATCCTGGTGCAGAAAAAAGTGACAGGGAAGAGATGTAGATGGAGTAATAAAATCCAAGAGTTCAACATGGAGATTGAAATTACCAAGTTTGTAAGAGGACAGGGTCTAGCTAGGCTGATAGTAGAAACAAATATTGAGGCAAACCAAATCTATAGTGTAGAAGGTAAGGAATATATCATAGCAAGTATTGAGCATACTCCATGGTATACAAATGTGATACATTATCTGAAATACATGAAGTGCCCTGAGGGGCTGAATGATAATCAAAGGAGAAATTTGAAGTTGCACGCTTCTAAATATGTTTTCCTAGAAGGGGACCTATTCTGGAAAAATAGGTATGGTATATTGTTGTTGAGTCTAGATGAATCCCAGGAAAAGTATGTCTTGAAAGAAATGCACAAAGGGGTATGTGGAGGCCATTATTCTGCTAAGAATACTGCACACAAGATTCTTAGGGCTGGGTATTATTGGCCTAAGGTATTCAATGATTCCTTTGCGTATGTGAGGAAGTGTGAGGCTTGTCATAAATTTTCAAGGAAGTTGAAGTATCAAGGAGCATTGCCGCTTAGACCTTTGCAGGTGGAAGCACCTTTTCACCAATGGGGGGTTGATTTCATTGGAGAAATACAGGAAAAATCAAGTGGAGGACATAGATGGATACTGGTGGCCACAAATTATTTTACTAAATGGGTGGAATTTGTCCCAACTAAGAAAGCAACGAGCAGGGTGGTAGTGAATTTTCTGATGGAAAATGTTATGACTAGATTTGGTACCCTAGTTAGATTGATCACAGATAATGGGATGTGTTTTAGATCATATGAGTTTAAATATTTTTGCAAAACATATGGCATTAGAATTTCTTATTCTTCCCCATATCATCCACAAGCCAATGGTCAGACAGAGTCAAGTAATAAAAATCTTTTGAAGATAGTAATGAGGATGTTGGATAAAAACAAAAAGGCATGGGATTCGAAGTTAAGACTGGTTGTATGGGCATATAGGATTACAGTGAAGAGGGCAACTAGAAAATTTCCATTTGAGTTGGTATATGGGACACAAGCTAGGACGCCATTGCAGAATATTTTTCCAGTCTATAAATTTTTTTCTGCAAGAAGAATTGGATATTTCTGATCTAATGGAGGAAAGAATGGAGCAGCTTGCAGAGCTTGATGAATTGAGAAGAGTGGCTCAGAAGCAAAATGTGAAACTGCAGTCACAAATGAAGTACCTTTCTGATAAAAAGTCCAAGGAGAGAAAGTTTGAAGAGGATGATTTGGTGTTGATGTGGAACGCTCATTGTCAGGAGAAGGGGAAACATGGCAAGTTTGAAACCTTATGGTTGGGTCCTTTTGTGGTAATTGGTAAAGGAGGTGAAGAATCCTATTTCCTGAAGAACATGTTTGGAAAAGAGTAGGATTTTCTTGTACATGGGCAGTTCCTGGAGCATTTCTTCTCTTGAGGATCAATAGAGGGTTAAGGATTGCCAGTGCATGGAGAATTCTTAATAACCCTCTTTAAAAAAAAATTCCATGCACAGTAGTTTAGGAAATTTTGAGGGGTTTGGGTTTTCTAGTACATGGACATTCTCAAAAATTCCCTATTTGAAAGTGTTGCGTTCTTTCCATGTACAGTAGATTAGGGTCATTGTCACCTTTCTTTCTCCATGCTCCTCTTTCCATCTTCCTTCTCCTCCATCTTTTTCCCTTCATCCTCCATTGCCTTCATTTTTTGTACCATTCATATCTTGGTCTGCTCTCCCAGTTGTACACTAGATTCTTGTAGTGATTTGTCAAACCACTCATCCCCAATAGGAGCCACTATTAGAACCCAAAAAGTTCCATTAAAATCTAAGTGTTTTTTCCATTTTGAGTATAGTATCTTTACTATCTTTCATATAAAAAATTAATTCACCACCCTAAGAATGACTGTCACCCCCTTTAAATCTGTTCTCCTATCTTTCCATAGTATAATTCATTCTATTCCCATTCATAACATTAAAATGCCTCGTGTCGCCACCGATTATCTTTCATGGTTGTCACCGCTCTACCACGGCCTTTTGCAAAGTGGCTTGCGGTATAGCGGTGATGGTTAGGCATTTTCACAATAAGGTTTACCAATATACCACATGCAGTCAATTCATACACCGCGGTAGCACAGTAAACAATCAATAGTCATCGAAGATAGGAAGTTAACAGTGGGGTAGCACCAAGATGGCGGTTATGGATAGTCACTGCAGTACCACTGACAATCAAGTCTGAGACCGCAGTGATTGCGGTAAATAGTTAACAAGGAAGTAGTGGTGTTTGAAGATAATTATCTCTCAACCATAGGGAGTTCAAATACAATTTGTAGTAGTGCGGTGGGCAGTTGATAAGCAGCGAGGTGTAACATATAATGATTACCCTGCAACCGGACGTGGTCAGACCACAGACCACAGTGGCATGATAAATGGTCAGCTGGGTTGGGAGAAGAGTAGTTAGCGGTGAGCAACAGGCAATAGTGAAGATAGTTACCACCATACCACCGACAGTTAGGAAGCAAACTGAGGCAGTGAGGTGACAGTCAGCAAACAGTTGTCGTAGAACCATAAGGAGTCATGATGAAGATCGCGATAAGGCGATGAGCATTAAAAGAGACACTAAATGTCGGGTATCGCAGAACCTCCGACAGTTAAAGCATAGACCGCAATGTAGCAATGGAATATGAGAAGATAGTGAAAGTTGGATGTCGTCAAACTGCCAAGGGTCAATAGGTTGACCGCGGTAAGGCGGTAAAGATAATAAAATCCATAGTAAATGTGGCGGTCAGGTTATAAGTAAAGATTAAAACAAAACTTATGTAAGAAATATTTAAATTGTCGATGAGGCAACTTATTTAAATATTTCATTTTTATCAGAATGTGGAATGGTTGTGGCAGTTAAAATGAAGAGTCATGACTCTTGAAATTTTCTATATAAACATTTGCAAAAAACCAGTCACAAGGGTTCGGTGGAAAACCAGTGAGAGATCTTTCTCAAAAAAATAAAAATTTGGGAATGGAATAATGTAAAAATCCCTCTGGAAACAGTGCAATGGAGATGATTTGCTTTGGCAAAATTCCTTTCTGATTATTTCATTGTTGTGATGTCATAACTAATATTTTTGCTTGGTTCTCTCCAATTTGAGATCTTTCGATCATTTGAGTCTAAATACCTAGTATGTTTTGATTCATCAGCGTGTATTTCTTCACTTTGTGTGATTTTATTTGCTGGTGTCTGCAAGGCAAAATTAAATTTCTTTGAGTAAGTCACTGTGTTTGCAAGATTTCCTTTGAATTGTTGAAGGAAGGCTAGGTGAGAAAATATTTCAACACCATTTATGCCAGCCATAAATTCATCAAGTCACATGCTAGTAATTAGAACTTCATCTTTTAAAGTGTTTAACAATGTGAATTTTGTTAGAAAGGGAGATGTATATATGTAATCAGTAATATTTTTGACTCCATTGCCCAATAGATGGAAGGCACTGATCTGTCATATCCTAGAGGATATAATTCATTATAAATAATATTTTCAAATATTTCCTTTTGTGTAATAGGTGTAGTTGTAGTATCTTTTGGTCTATCCATTCCCAATTGCCACTGTGGGTAGGATATTTAGTAGGAAATCTATTTCAAATCCTCATGTTCTATATAGGTTTACCTGCCTAGGTCTAGCAGAACCTAAAGAGTAGAAGGTTCAATTGTGTAATTGGAATTGTACATTGGCCAAAAGTGTTGCAAGAGCTTGGCAAACTCTTAGGGTTAAAACCTACATTTTTTAGAACTAATGCATTCATTTATTAATTAATCCTCACTTGCACGTTCCTCCAATAATTATATCATTTGATTAATTATCCTCTAATGCATAACTCCCCCAATTAACTTAACTAACACCCTCTTCCAATCAATTGGATAATCAATTCTTGTTCACTGATCTATCAATTCACTTTACTGTCACTCACTTTGAGTCTTCAAATCAATCAGTTTAGTTAACTAAATTGTTAGTATTAGTTGACCCTTCAATCAATTCTTCATGAAACTAGTTAACTAGAATTATGTAGCCAATTGTAGTTAGTTAACTAGGTAATCAATTCCTCTCAACAATCCTCAACCATTCATCTTAATCTTGCACCTCTTGATCTACATCATTCATTTAAAGCAAGTATTTCTATATAAGAAACCCTCACATCATGTTGATGAATAACCATGAAACTTTAGCATTTGCATCATTGTGATCATCTCATCATACACTTGAAGCTTAAGGTGAAAGGAGTGCACACTAATTTCTGAGAGAAAAAGAAAATAAAGAAGGATAATAAATGTAATTCATGACAAAAGATGGAGGTAAAATTATTGATTTTTCAAATTTGATTCAATCCATGTTGCATATTTTCTATTAAATAATTTGGATTTGTATTTGAGTATAAGATTTGCAGATTATGGTTGTTTGCATTAATTCGTTATCATGTCAATTTTCCAAGTTACAATATTTATGTGTTGGTAAACAAAATTTTATTTTAATTAATTTTTCTCTATCCCACACAAATGACAACCTACCCAGTATTTGAGTCACTTGTGCAATGAATGAATGTACTAAATATGCGTTTAACCAGAAAGCGGGAAAAGTAATTGAAATCTAGTCATATCCACAAAATAGATGTGATAATTTTATGCTTAAGGTAAAGAGGGTGCAGAAAAATGACACAAATTTCATTTATCCCAAATTCATGAATGCCTATCAAAAGTGGATGAACATCAAATTACTTTATGGGTGGATTAATCTAAATTCAAAGCTTCAGAAATAACACAAACATAATCTCATAGAACAAGGCACAAAGAGAAAATTAATTACAATGATTCAAAACTCAATTGTAATCAAAAGAAAATAATAGCAAATCCATAGATAAAAAATATTTTATTTATTTCTTCAATGCCAAAATTGAGTTCAAAGCCTCAAGTTCCTTTACTATAAGACTATTTTTTTCCCAAAATCTAGTTGACCCCCCCCACATTTTTACATTCAAAAGTTCCTATATATGCACACCAAAACTGTTACATTACAAAAATAACGGTCTTGAAAATGACCAAAATCAAGAAGGATTTTGAAACGGAAATAGTTTCAGAATAAGTGCTAAAATTACATATCACCAAAAGACTACATGCATGTGATCAAACGATTGATGGTGTCGGGTCTCTATACAGTTCCAACTGCATCTCCACAACTAAATTGTGAAGTTCAACACATTATTCTTTTTCATCTAAAACTAAAATCACTTTGTTGTACTCAACATAGCTGGTTTTCTCCTTCCATGCTAGCGACCGCAACTCTGAAATGATATCGAACTACTCTTCTTTAGGACAATTCAAATCTAGTTGCATGATGGGTGCAAGTTCATCCTCCAATTCCCTAATATCACCAAGAATTACCATTTTGAGAAAAATTTTAACTTAGAAATGTTGCCACCTTTCCTCGTATGCAGGTTCACTTAACTTCAGTGACAAAGAGTGACCATTTATTCATCTTGAAAAATGTGCCAATCTATTACTAAATTCGTTCCACCACCTTCCTTATTTAATATTTTTCATTTCAAAGGATTTTAAAGATTATGTTTTAAAACTAGAGTTGGTGTTTTGAAATGTATGAAAATAAATCCCCTTAAAGGTGGCATACAACTCATTAAATAGACCGACGCCTTGAAATTTGAGCATCCTATTCAGGTCACTTCATCACCAAGGGATAGAACTTTATAACCATCTATCAAAGGTTCTATAGTTTTAATAACCTCCAACACATCGACTGCATGGGACAACACGAGATAAGGCTTCAAAATTTGAGAGATACAAGTGATTTGGGCAATCGGGTGGTTTCAAAACTTCAAAAACTGATGACTTGGTTAGGAAATTTGATAGGGCCACAACCATATTATAGAGCATCATCAAACTCATTTATTAAAGAGAAAATAAGTTTGACAGGTAACAATATGCAATTCTTCTAATTTCCAAAAACATAAATCCTAATAGTTGAAATCTGAAATTTAAAATTTAAATAATAAAATACCAACTCTAATATATTTAAAATTGGATCCAAAATAGGAGGACAAGGCCACCCAGTGTACACTTTTCCAAGCCCTAGTTTTTAGGATCCAAGGTATCAGGGGAAAAATATTAAATGCTTACCTTGGTTTTATACATGTGATTTCTTGTTAAATGTTCAAATGGGCCATGGATGCATAATCTAGGAAATTAAGAACATGATTAATTCCATGCACATAGGAGGGAGAAAAACCTAGTTTGGAATTGTCATAGGTGACAATTTATGATGCTACAATTTTTTGCTAAGATACTTTGATGGATTTTTTAGGCATAGAACCACTTAAGGTGAATGGTATTGATATGTTCTTGTAAGGGTTATCCTTGAGGTATAGCTAGCTAGTATTCTCTTGAGCCAAAGCTGTCAGTGATCATAAATGGTCCCAACCAATTGGATTTAAACTTATCTTTTTTTATCTTGGTTGAGTTGATTCTTCTGGTTCTCTTTTAGGACTAGGTCACCCACTTTAAAATTTCTATTTTTTATTTTCTTGTTGTAACTATGGTAAAGATGATTTTGATATTCTTGCAGATGATCAAATTTGATTAAATTCCTTTCATCTAATAAACCAAGCTCTTATAGCCTAAATACTCAATATTATTCATCATTGATGAGATGTTGCAAAGATACTCTCAAAGAAGGAATTTTGATCTCAATAGGAAAGATGACTATAATACCATAGAATAAATAATATGGTGTAACACTTGTGGATGTTTGGATGTTAGTTTGGTAAGTCCATAAGGATGGATTTAGTTGGAGATGCTAGTCATAACCAACATCATTAACTATATTTTTGAGTATCTTGAGGATGGTTTTGTTAAATTCTTTTGCTTGACCATTTCTTTCAAGGTAGTAGGAGGTGGAAAAGAGGTGTTAGATATGGAACATGATACAAAGATCTCAGAAATCTTGGTTCTTGAAAGGTGACAACTTGGGGGACATTGTACCAATAAATTAAATACTTTAGAATAAAATTAACTATTTGGTTTCTAGTGATGCATGTTAGGGGTAGGGCTTCAATCCACTTCATGAATTACATAGTGATAACGATAATAAATTTATGGTTGTTGGATAAGATGGGACATATCTTTCCTATGAGTTTGAGTCCCCATTTTGAGAAGAACCATGGTTTGGTGATCGTCTGTAACTCCTATGTTGGGGCATGAATGAGATCACCATGTTGCTGACATCATACACACATCTTGGCAAACTGATTTGCTTCATATTCTATTGAAGGCCAGTATTATCCAATCCTTTGTAGCTTTTTGGAAGGGTTAGGGCCACTCGAATGCAACCCATAGAAAGCTTCATGTACTTCTCGCAAGTTGATAATTTATTCTTTAGGGTTAAGAAATATAAGTAATATACCATCGAGACTTTTATAGTATAAGGTATCACCTACAATGGTAAAGTGTGATGAATATTAGACAAAGGCATTCTTTTAGTTTGTATTAATTTTTTATGGTATGGTTCCATGTTGTAGATATGTATAAATGTTATGGTACTAGGGTGAATCAGGACCAACAATTTCACACAAAAGTTCATATTCTAGGACATCAAATGTTGGCATGAGTAATTTTTCAACTAGGAACTCACACTTATTATTGTTACGAGGTATATCAAGGAGATATATCATTGTCATAGTGTCTAAAACTTTGTTATTGACTCAGGGTATCATCTCAAAGGTGATGGTGGTGAAGTATTTCTTAAAGCTATCAACCATTATTTTATATGAAAAAACTTATCATCCTTAGTTTGGTAATCATCATTAACCTATCTCACTACTAGCTATGAATCTCCATAGACTTATAGTTCTTCAATTTTCCATTGAATAGCCATTCTTAATTCTATGATGATGGCTTCAAACTCGACCATGTTTTTGGTGGACAAGAATGCCAACTTGTATGACAAAGGTATGCAATCTCCTTATGATGTAATGAATAGGGTATTTTCTTCTCATCCATGCTAAGTGTGCAATCCATCAAAGTACAATTTCCATTGGCTTGCTATAGTTGTTGACAAAATTTATTCTTTTAGAAATTCTAATATCAAAGGATTTAGATCTTGTATTAGTTCCTCGACCATATTATTTTCTATCACTTTTCCTTTAATTTACTTTATGTCTACATGTTCTATGTTGAAATCACTAAGTATCATTACCCATTTAGCAATACAATCAGTTAATGTTTCTTTAGATAAGAGATACTTTAGTGAGTCTACCTTAGAAATGAGATTAATTTGTCAGTTGAGCATATTTTTGACATAAATTCAACAACTAGACAAGCTCATTCCATTGATTCATAGTTAATCTCATAACCTTCTAATGGTCAACTAATATAATAGGTTGATCTTTCCTTTCTTGCATGATTTTGTTTTTCTAGTAGAGCACCTAATGATTTTGATGTGGTTGAAATATAGAGGACCATTGGTATCAAAGGCATCAAAGTAGAGAACCTAATGTTTTTGATGTGTTGTGTTTGGTATTAGAGGCATCACAACAGGAGGTGATTCTAGGTAATCTTTTATTTTCCAGAAGGCTTGTTAGAATTTTTCGTCTTGTTTAAATGCAACATATTTGTGAAGGAGATGAGTAAATAGATGAACTTTGTCTGATAGTTGTGTTATAAACCTTCAAATGGAATGGATATTTCCCTAGATACTGTGAAGTTGCTTCAAATTATTTAGTGGAGGCATGTCGATGATTGCTTTAACTTTAGTAGGATCCACTTTTATACCTCTTTGGGATAAAATATATCATAGTAGCTTCCCAAAGTAACACTGAATACACATTTCTTTGGATTGAGTATTGCTTGAGATTCTTCTAATTTTCCAAATATTCTACCCAACACTTCAAGATGTCATTTTCATGTCACTGATTTGGCTAGGATATCACTTACATAGTCTTCCATAATGCAATGCAACATGTCATGGAAGATAATAGTCATTTCTCTTTGATAGGTAGCACCTAAACTTTTGATACGAAATGACATGATGTTCCAACACTATGTTACCCATGGACATGTGAAAAACATCTTATGTTGGTCTTCTTTAGATTTCTTTATTTTATTATATGCCAAAAACCATCAAAGAGGTAGAGCATTTCCTGAACTATTGTTAAATCCACTATGATTTCAATATTAAGCAGTGGGAAATCATCTTTTAGACAAGATTTATTAAGATCTATAAAATATGTGTACATCCTTATGCCCCAAGTGGGCTTAGAGATTGGTACTAGGTTCGATACCCATTCAAGATAATTTATGGGTCTAATGAAGCCAATTTCTAATATTTTATGTAGTTCTACCTTGACCAATACTGATATCTACAAATGCAATTTTTAGAGCTTTTATTTTACTACCTTTGCATCTAGAAATACTGTTAGATGGTGCAAAACTAATGATGTGTCTAGTCCTAGAACATCAAAATATATCCAATTAAAGTTGACCATGTGTGATTCTAGAAAGGATGCAAAGTTCTATTTTTCCTTAGGATCCAAGGATGTTGCATAATATGTGATCTTTGGCAAGTTAGGCATTCCCATATTTACACTATCTGAGTATTCTACCAATGTTGCTAAGTGTTCTTGATTTTCAAATATACTTGGGAGATTAAATACTTCATCCTTAGGCACCTCAAAGAGTTTTTCACCCTTGGATACATCTTTTATTTTTAATTTTTCTTGACCCAATAGTGCCACATCATGGTTTTCACTAAAGGATATTTTTTTTATTTTTGTTTTTACTTTTATGACTAAAGGATCCAAGTTACTCCCAAAAGTATGCCTTTTATCTAGCTCCATGT
Organism: Sequoiadendron giganteum; assembly: GCA_007115665.2. Classification (NCBI taxonomy): domain Eukaryota; kingdom Viridiplantae; phylum Streptophyta; class Pinopsida; order Cupressales; family Cupressaceae; genus Sequoiadendron; species Sequoiadendron giganteum. Next base: position 47,417,754 of record CM021106.1, read on the forward strand.
TTTTTGAATGAACAAGACAACTGCAATGGGGAGGGGGGGTGAATTAGTTGTATCAATTTAAAACATCAAAAACCCTCAATAGTAATCAAATCCACAAAAATTCATTAAACCCTTATTATGTTATAGTGATGAATCATGAAATGTAGATAGTAGAAATTGAAACAACACAATACACAAGAGAATAATATATTTACATGGAAAACCCAATGAGGGAAAAAAATACGATGATGATTAGCTCACAATATATGTAATTGTAAAACCAATACAAGGGCTAACTACTAAATTAGGACACACTATCCAATAGGGCTCACAAAAAAATCTCAATGCAACAAGAAATCCACCTCAATTTCTCCAACACTTTTATATCCTTTTTTGAAATATTATGGATGCCTTAAGCTCACTACCTTAATAAGTCCAACACTTTGAATTTTGCACTACTTTGCTCAAATTTTCATCTATACTTCTGCAATTTACACCACATTCATCACTCACATATATCTTACCTCTATCTTGAGATCCTCCAACAACACCACTCTTATTTATACCAACCTCAACCTTGAAAACCTTCTCCAAGGTTGGTAAGACATTCTTTACATTTGTAATTTCAAATTAGGTCAGCACCCAAACATTCCCACAATGGATAGGAATGAAGGCGATCCATATAAATCCTTAGTTAGGACTCAAATTTATCCTAACACACCTCAACATGCTTCCAAAAACTTTGAAATAGCTTCTCATGTAGTGTAAACACCAAATCAGATGTTACTCATGCTAAACACCATAAAACTATTAAGTACAAGCTTCCCATTTGATCAAGATGACATGTGGACCACACAAATATCTTTTACATGATCTAGAAAAATCCATGAACCACTTGAAATCCAACAAAGAATTCATCCAAACTTGCATCATAGAAATACTTCAACCCAAAACATCTAGTTAACCTCATACACACATTAATGCGTGAAACACACACTATACTGCACCAAATCAAGAAAAAAATGATTTTTAAAAGATATAAACAACATTAGAAACTTCCCAGATCTGCACAACCTAAAACAAAACTATGGAGAAATTTCAGAGAAAATACATTTCTCCCAAACCACAACCAATAACTCTAAACACCTAGTTCAAACACCAATGAACATATCTCACTCTACACAATGATCCAAAAACCCAAAATCTGCATATATCAACAACTGACAACCTTGAACAACATATCAGATCTGCACAGGCATAGCATTAACACACAAAAAATGTGATGCACATCCTAAAGCATGTTATGAACACTTGCACAACACTGCTTTCTCTATTTATTAATTTTTATCAAAAGCACTTGGAAACCAAGTACTAGAGACACCATATGAGCACATTAATTCATTCCAACACATATTCATACATTGCAACACACAGATATCTCCATGTACTCGCAACACTTCCTCAATATCTCAACTATACATGCACACAAACTATTTACCTTTTTTCTCATAATTTTCTCAATATCCTTGACATCTTCATCATTGAACAACCTTCCTCAACACATAGTTGATATCAATAACAACACCTTTATACTTGCATCAATGTCAACCTTTCTTTATGGTCACTAGGAAGTATGACATCTCTTAGTCCCATAAACTCAACAATCGCTTTGTAATTTTTGAATATGTTTATAATTGGTTCTCTTTGTTGGTCCTAATAAACCAATTGAGGATAGACATGTTGGAGTTCATTATTTTGGGAAGGTTGATAAAATTATAGGGTGGTGATAGTATTAATGGAAGTATTTTTAAATAGGTTAGTGATACACATAGGAGCGTCTTAGATGGTATCATCATCATTAGAGGTATTAGCCACATGAGAAGGTTTGTCTTCCTTATTAGATGCATTTCCAGTGTTTGGGGTAACATTATCTACTGATTCATACCCAAGGCCTTGATGGGTTCTCTTATACCTTGTTGATGCAATCCAAGTCCACCTTGTCTTGTGAAACCCATGTTCTTGATAAGTTGGAAACTTTTGTTAGTGTGATCAAATGGAAAAGTCTTTAGCTCTTCTTCTTCATCCTTGTATAACTAGGTAGAAAAATCTTCTTCTATGACTTATTTGTTCAATTCTCCCCACTTGGAGAAAATAGTAGGTTTTAATTTGATGGTAGTAGAAGCTTTATCAATACATTGCAGCTCCCCATATGTCTTTGGAGAGAGGGAAAGTTTTCCTCTATATAAAAGGATTGTTTGAGGTGATAGTCCCCACAACTGTCCTCTTGTACTTGAACCTTGAGTTTAGGTAGGGGTATATTTGATGTAGAAAATGAGGCTAAAGATGATGGGTCAATGTATGAGAATGAGTGTAATGAGATATCATTGCTAGGGAATTGGAGAATATTTTGATATTTTTACTCTAAGTTCTTGCAATAGCGAAAAGAATCAAAGTCACCATAAATAGTGATTTCTATTTTATTGTATGGAAAATTTATCTACTAGTGATAGGTGGATGGGACAACTAGTTGGGAGAATGTGCCTCATCCTTGTAATTACATAAGGTACTATTGATACATCAGTGTGTGGGTTGGAGTGGGGCTACCCCCTTGATGGGGTTCAAGGGTTGCATACCTTATCGAGGCTTTAGGAGCAACACCCCTGAAAGCCACATTTTGTGTATATTTTATTATTGTAAATCTAGACCATTCATCATTAGGTCTGAGATTTGAAAATAGATATTTTTTTTGCTTGAATTTCTCTAGAAGGAAACCCTATTTTATGAGGGTGTTGTCTTACAACTCTATAGTGTGATTTATTTTGAGAGTCTAATAGCGGTCATGTTGCTTCTGGATCTCTAGTTGGTGATGTTGGATCTCAAAAATACAGGTTACAAACCCTAAGAGGATGCCAAGCTCTATGGTCAGACTTGCAATGTTCTTGAACCAATGAATGGAGATAACCTATTTGGCTAATGACTTCTTGCACTTTAGGCTCTGCTAGACCTAGGCTGGTGGACCTTAATAGTTGAAGCAAACTAAAGGAATGTGTGATTTGGTTGAGTTTATGGATCTATCCATTGTGGCACAAAGTGAAATAGATGAAAGCTGGTTAATTTCTCCTACTCCTAGTACTGAATTTGAAATGTGAATGTTTGAATAAGATTTTATAAAATTCTAAAATGGAATTGGTATATGACCAATGCCTACTCCTATTGGGCTAACTGAGTCAAGAGGTATATGATATGTGACTTGCTTACTGGCTATAATTCAAATTTTTTGACACTTTTAGAAGTTTATGACTGACATAAATGTGCAAGGATGCAATTATCAAGTTCTTCTTATTGATCCAAATGACCTTTTCCAGATTACTATAATTAATTAAAAGAATTTAATCCTTCCTTGAAGGAGCCAGTTAACTAAACCACACACGAACAAAAAATGTCTCTTGATAAGCTGAATATATCCTTGATACGTCAATTTAAATAATAAGTAAATGTCAACCTTGGAGACAACCAAATAATATTTTCAATTAATTCAGCAAATAATTGATGCCATAATTGGATCACCAGATTAAGTCTTCTTCTCCATTATATTATTCCAAAAGATTCTGTAATACATAGCATAACATTATGTTTTAGCAATTGATCAACCTATCCAACTACTGGTAATTTCCTAACCTACCCTCATTCTATATCTCCTTGATGATTTTATTTCATCTTATACATACATTGTATTTTCAGGGTTACAACTCTTCACAACATCCATCTGGTGCAACTCTTTTCAGTGCAGCTCTTCGTTTAATTATTCTTGAGAAAATAAAATATTTAATTAGTTGTCTTTGGAAAATTAAATATTTTAACTTTAATCTCCATTTTCCATCTTTGTGAAAAATCAATTTCGTTAATTATCCCTTGTTGGAAACTTTTGTTCTCCCACCAATAAATCTTTTAGGTAAAATTAATTACCCACTTTTCTTATCTAATTAATTTAGTGAAATTGTCACTTCCCGATGAAATACTTTATAATAATATTTAGACCTTATTGTGGTTATTTCTCTAAATTTCCACTTCTTATATTTCACATTTATATGCACTCCTATAAAATTTCCCTTTTATAGTTGAAAATAATCTTTTGGGTAAAAATAATCGCCCACAATTTTGTTGGCAACACAAGGGCAGACAACTGAGAGGGGGGTGAATCAGTTGTCATGAAATTTTCAAACTTATTAAACTTATTAACCTTTAATCTCTAATCTAATTAATAGCATTGAAATCACGAATCAATAACATATCAGAAACACACATAACACCAATATATTTGCATGGAAACCCTATTAGGGGAAAAACCATGGTGGAGGTTAATCCAAAAGTTATACCCTGTTAAAAGTATAAGAAAATTAAATTAGGAATGCACATACATTCAAGCACACTACCTAGAGCTCACTTCTCAAAGGAAGACTCATTGTCTTACAAAAAAAATTCAGATTAAATCCATCTGAATAATTTGAACTGAGAAAGTAGCATTTTCTAATGCCTGAGTACAGTTTTGGTTAAGCACATGAACACTTCTTTACTTTCTTTCACTCGTCTTCACACTCTGCTCTACCTTCGAATGATTTGAACCTTTTTAACACATAGTACACGCACACTTCATGCATACATCTCAAATGAAGAAAAAACCACATATATATCCACAAAAAGAATTTACATTGCTTTATGTCAACTTCAACACAATAATAGAATGAATGCAAACTATCATCCAAAAACAATAAAGATTATCAATGCGCATCCACCTATAATGAAGGATTATTTTCTCCAATGTTTAAAACTGGATTAGTAACAACTACGAGTCAATAAAAACATCAAACAATAGAATACAAAGGATAAAAGTAAAGAAATGCAATAAACTAGAAAAATCTCACCCATTCCTACGCTCCATGGCTGACTTCCATTGCACCTCCTCAAGCTTGCTGTGATAATGGATGCCCTCATATTTGTGAGAAAACTCTATGTTTCTAGCTTTAGCAAAACCTTTGAAGGATTTATGAAATGACTCTATATGCAAACTAGAATTTTACTTCTATTATGCAAATATTAGTATAAGCCTAAGATGATATGAGAATGCCAAAATAATAATAGATTAAGCGATCCCAAAAATGAGATCAAGATTGTCATTTTATAGAAAATGCAATTTTGAATGGACGAATGAGATGAGAGATTGAGAGATGCCCTAGAATCAATGATTAAGATTGAAGGTGACAACTCTCAATTAGGGTTAGGGCAACAATCCCCAAATGTGTGGACAAGATTTAATTTAATAAATTAAATCAATGGTGGATAGTAAACCTGACCTTGAGATGAAATTAGTGAAAAACAAGAGATAAGAAGATGAGATTTCAGAAAATCAATAATTTTAGTAATTACTTGATTTGTAGAAGAATATTTCCATTTTGAATTAAATTAATTCAAAATAGGGATTTTGTGAGATAATAAGTAATTGATTTTTGAAATTACTTACTAAATGAAGAATCAGTTAACCATGTGAGACATGTTTAAATGATTTTGTTTTAAAAATATAGAAGTGTCACATGCAACAATTAAATAATAAAGAATAATTATTTAATTTAGAAGAAGTAGTTATTTAATTAAATAAATTATCAAATATATTTAATTAAGAGGATTTAGGAATTAGTGACATATTAAATCAAATATTTTAAATATATTTATTTAATTATCAGGAGAGTATTAATGATAAGGATTAATTAAATAAATAGGACTTTATTTAATTGTAAGAAGACTTTCATAATTAGTGACATATTAAATAAGATTTATTTATTTAATAATCATGAAGAATGAGAGATTATGAATTAATTAAATAATTATAAATTATTTAATTAATAGTTGAATGTGGGTTAGAAACATAATTAAAATGACATAATTTTGCTAGGATGAAAGATGATAAAATAGTGGTCATAGGCCTAAGTCATTTTTAGGTCTCTACATTTGCTCCTCTTTGTCATAATGCAGCTTGTCACATTGTGGCAAAGAAAACAAGTCCAGAATATGCCCTAGTGAAGGTCTGGAGTGCCTATGCCCCCTCGGGAAAATTTTTGAATTTCAACCTGGGGTCAGAAAAATTTGGAAAATATCCGGACTAATTCAATTAATGACCAGAAAAGTGATGGCGTGATCTGATTCAAAAACAAAGAATGTTAAGCTAGCCAAAATGCCAATCAAATGAGCCTCCAACACAACCTACTAGGTTAAAACCCTAATTTTCATCCTATAAATAGGTTGAAAAGGTCAATCCAAGTGTCATTTTCTCATTTGTTAAATAGAAAATTCAAAAATCAGAGCTCAGAGCGACGATGGTGATTCCAGTGACTACTTACCATGGGTACTGTCTGCGGACATTTTGACGACCCGAGGGCCTAGAGGCACCGGTAAGTATTCTATCCCCTTTGTCGAATTTAGAAATTTAATGCATTTATCAGGGTTTTAGGGGGGGAATCAAATGCGTTGCAATGCAAATGATGTCGCGTAAACCACAAATGCCTTCGTTTTCAATGCATTTGCTTGTGTCACGATGCAAGTGCGATGAGTAGGTGGGGTTTGTTTGTGTGATTGTGCATCCGCAAGGGAAACGATGCAATCGCCAGGTTGCGATGCAAGTGACGTTTTTGTGATGCATATGCAATTTTATGACATGATTGTAAGGTGAAATGATGCATTTGTAAAATTGTGACTTAAGTGTCATACAAAATGACGCATTCATTGTTAAATTGTGCATTTTCTAGTTATAATGCCGCATTCGTTGTTGGGTTATGCATTCGCTAGCCCGAACGACGCATTTGAGATATTGCAATGCAATTGTCATGCTCAGAACTACAATTGACTAATTATGCCGCATTTGTGGTCAACACAATGCAATTGTAGTTGACCAAAGTTAACTTTTGTTGACCTTGTGCTGAGATTAGTTTTGATGTATCCTTGACTTCTCGATAGTAAAAAAATTTCACCAATGTTGCTCAATATGCTAATCCTTGGCCTTTCTTGTGCAGAGTCGACTTGTACCGATTTACACCTGAGAGTTTCGACCGGCGACATACACCTTTAGAGATCGCTTGAGCAATAGATAGAGACAATAGCTAATGGCACTAGGGTTGTATCATGGCACCTATATGCCCATTATTTGGGTAAACAAGGGTTTGCTGACAGCACTTTGTGAGAGGTGGCACTCAAAGACCTACTCATTTCACCTGCCTATTGGAGAGGCCACAATGACCTTGGAGGATGTCTACCATATTCTCTGCATTCCGATTAGCGAAGAGAGGGCTATCTATGTTGTGCACCGAGGGTGATAGGCCCTATTAGAGATGTATGAGGGTGTTGATGGTGCCAAGTTGGGCATGGATGATTACGAGATTAGTTGGGATGTTCTAGCCGACTGGTTTCCCTAGTTTGATGCCATGCTGATGACCTTGATTGTCGAATTATTGATCCCAGATCACCGTGGTCATGGATTTCCCATTGGATGGGGGGATGTACTTGTTCGCATGTGAGGACAGAGGATTGTTTTTTCTTGGGGGCCCTACTTGTTAGCCATGCTTTATCATCAGTTGCATGAGGTTGTTTATCACCAAGGTCATAGTATCAGCTGCAGGACTACCCTACTCATGATCTGGGTTTGGGAGCGTATTCTCATTTTTTGACCACTGGTGCAAATTCAGCAGCTAGGTGATGGGATGTCATATGTTTACCTGTATATGGGGTTAGTTAGCCAGAATCATGTGGGAGATATCAGGTACTAGCGTCATCAGATTGATATGATGATCAGTTTTGTCTAGAGACCTTATAGAGATTGTGCCTAGTGGCCAGATGAGGATGGCCATTTATCCCTTTGCAGACAGTTCTAATATTTGATTGGTCACATGGTATAATCCCAAAAAATTATTGAGATGTACCTACCCTAGCAGCTACTACAATAGTTTGGAGAGCAAAAAAGTTGTGCCAATAGGCATGGCAAAGTATGCTCGGTCTTCCAGGGAGACCATGTGGGGGCTGCCCATATCAGTGACAGTGGTCGACCAGTAGGTTGATGGTTTAGTGGTAGTTCAGTGGGTGTGGAGAGGGGTCTAGTAGATCCTGAGACATCTATCGAGTTTGATGCCTGGTGGCAGATTCACAGGCCCATCCTGTTGATAGATCTAGATGGTCCACCACTGATAGATGGAAAGTCAGCCATTCCACGGATACCTAGGAGAGGTCAGGGTGGCAGAGATGGAAAAAATGTCAGGGGTAGGGATGGAGGAAGGGGAGGTGGTGGTAGAGATGGGGGAGATGGAGGAGGTGGCATAGGTGATGGGGGTGGAGGAGATGGGAGGGGTGCGAGGAGGAGGAGGGATGGCGGAGGGTGGAGGCAGCCTAGGAGATTCAGGCAAAGAGTGGGTGGTGTACCATTGTCACCCATTCGGGAGGAGGGTGAAGAGAGAGAGTAGGAGGTGAGATCCAAGGAGGTGGAGGTGGGGGGAGAGGAGGTCAGAGGTGGAGATAAGGAGGCAAAGGTGAGGGCCGAGGAGGTGGCAGAGGAGGATCCATTTTTTGGGGGACACCTTCTTGATATAGATGTTGAGGAGGTCTAGGCCGAGGGGGAGAGAGATGAGGAGGAGGAGGAGGAGGAGGATGAGGCAGACCAGAGACTACATGAGTGTATGATTTCTAGAGATGATGAGGGTGACCAATCACCCATTTTGTTTGTCGATGCCACCATTGATCAGCAGATCATAGATTTGCAGAGCAGACTTGATGTGGCCTTGTCTCAGAACAAGGCCTTGGTAGCAGAGTTAGAGGTCACTCGGGTGGAGAGAGATCAGGTTGTTCTCCGACAACAAGAGTCAGATTGGTGGGTGATAGAGTTTGCCAAGTTATGTTCAGGGCTGATAGGAGACATGGCCAGAGAGTTGGATAGGATGGCAGAGAGCAGGGGGCGGTATAGGTTATTATATGAGCAGGTGGTTCCCTAGAGATATGGGATCTAGGATTGTCCCAATCCCATGGTAGGACGGGCAGTGGCAGTTGGACACATAGCAGCAATAGATCACATAGCATTAGTCATACCAGTGTTGGGGGGTCTACTACATCAGGTCAGTCATCGGGCCACAGGTCACAGTCATAGGTCAAAGCATGGGCACATATCAGTGTCATCACAACACCAAACAGAGTAGATCCAGCCTCATGTTATTGATCCTACGGGATCTTAGAGTGAAACACAGGAGAGGATGCCTATTCAGGTCACATTTCACTTGATGGGTCAGCCACAACTACCTCGCAGTTCACCTCCACGAGACGGAAGAGGGCCATCCTAGGACTTGCTTTTACACACTTGTATATTTTGATACTTTGAGCCTACGGGCTCCATTTTTGGTATATCATATGACTCTATCCTATGACATGACATTTTTGGGATTATATATATGCGCGATGCAGTTTTGATGTGACCTATATGATGTTATGTGTTCTGGTATTCTAATGCTTTATCCTATGCTTATGTTATGTTTTTATGATGCTATGAGGTGTATGGATATTATGCTTATGTTTATGGATGTGGTTATGTATGCATTGTGTAATGTGATGATGATATGATTCCTATATATTAATGAAAATGTTTATTTATGATGCATATATGTTGATGTAAATGATGGTTTTATGATGTGACATGGATGAATGTAAATGATAGTGTTATGAAATGTGAATTATGGTATTTGATTTATGAAAATGTGAATGTGAAATGCTCATGCAATTATGTATGCAACTTTTTTTTTGTTTTGTATGTCACAAGATATGATCAGAGACAGAGAGAAGAGAAGGCAAAGATGGATGTTAGTGCGAAGAAAGACATGCATGCTAGTGTGGAAATTAGAATCCTTCAAAGCTTTACTATAGTACTATCCTAGTTATTTCTCTTTAATCATCATTAGTCGAAAATGTCATGATGGTCGACAAAACCTATGATATGACATGGATCAATAGTGTGCAAGGTTGAACCATCACATAGATCAACAGTCACAGATAAGGATGATCATGACTCGTATAAGGAACATAATTGCCCCTAGTCACTTTGTCATGACCAACTGTCAGAAAAAACAAACCAATCATCAAATGTCGTTGCTTCTCTAAATCCTGATGTTAGCACATCCTGGAGAAACTAGCCACATGATAGTAAAAGAAACAGACAGTAAAATCATCGTACTACGTCGTTGCTTCTCTAGATCCTGAAGTTAGGACATCCTAAAGAAACTAATAGTAGAGTGATAAGCAGACAAGGATAATCATCATGAAATCTCATGGTTCCTAGGACATAACGAACTAATATCATGATAATCATCAAAAGATAGAAATTTTTTTGCCAAGTGTTTGCCAAGTGTTTTAATGTCAGGTGTTGTCAAATGTCGAGCGATATCAAATTTAGGAAGGATACATCCTGAATGACATTGATATCTAGGAGATCGGTTCTCGTAGTTAGGAGAATCCATCAAAATGCCAGATGATGATGATGATGCTTAGGAAGGACACATCCAAAAGCATAAAGAAGTGACAAGATTTGATCTTCAGAAGGACATATCTTGAAGAAAAACCCAAATTTTTGCAATGATAAATTGTCTTGATATGATTTTGACTACATGTCATTGCTGACATGCTGAGTTGACTGAGAGTGTTTGATGAAATAGATTTTCGATAGACTGATAGCTCAAGATTGAAATGAGATTTGCTTGATTTGAAGAGAGTTTGACATGTGTGAATGTGTAGTGCCATGAACCCTAATGGACTGACCTAGTGCAGCCTCGGGGGTCCATCAATTGATGGCCTTGCCTATGTCGTGCACTCAGAGACCTCGTAGTTTGACACGACCAATGACGTTGTCCAAAGGATAGAATATTGAATCATGATTCTATTTTGCCAAACCTAGAAAGGCTGACTTAATGTCTCGAGGATTCAAAGATGAATCTTGCCTATGTAACAAATGTGTAGAGACAACATAGTTCGGACATGGAAAAAATATTGATTGACATGATCGATTGAATTGATTTTGTTTTTGGGATTGATTTGGATGTTTTTCGTGTTTTCTCAAGATATTTTCAAAATTTTAAGACTTTTTTTAGGATATTTTCAGATTTTTAGGATTTTTTCAAGAATTTTCTAGACTTTTAGGATCATGTGCAGTACCCACTGTAGTTACATGATAAAGGTCTTGCCCCCAGACAAAGCGGGGATTATCTGAGTCCAATGATATGGAGATAGGCAGACAAAAGGCAAGGATATGCAAGGGATGATTTCAACCAAATGCTAACCATGGCCAGAATCAATAGGACTTAAGATGGATGCCAAGTGGATAACAGACAATTTGAGTAAAAGTAGATGGCGAAGAAATAATTGACTACACATGGCACCTGTTTGCCAATTTTCACTATTGGATGAATTCATTTCTTTTTACTATTTTTGCCATTTTTTAATTTTTTCTATGTTTTCAGCTCAGCTCTTTGATGCTATGCATAGAACTTTCTCAGATGTAAGTTGTTGATGGGCTCTGTCATCTGTTCTCCATTAGGTGTTGCCAACTGATAAGCTCCGGAACCAAATGCGATAGTAATGATATAAGGACCAAGCCAATTAGCCTCAAACTTGCCAAGATTTTCACGGTCTACTTCATTTCTGGGGTTCTGCATGAGAACCAAGTCACTAATTTCAAAATTTCTCACCATTACTCTTTTGTTATAACTTCGACAGAGATGATTTTGATATGCCTATAGATGATTTAAGGCATTTTTCCGTCTTTCTTGTAGCATTTATAGCTCATGTAGGCGAGTATGCTTGTACTCTTCATCATCAATCATTCCTTTCAAGGAGACTTGAAGAGAAGGAATTTTGACCTCGATGGGTAATATGGCCTCAAATCCATAGACTAGGGAAAATGGAGTGGCTCTAGTGGGGGTACGAATGCTTGTACGATAGGCCCATAAAGTAGGATTAAATTATAGGTGCCAATATCGGCCAGCATCGTTGATGGTCTTCTTCAGAATGCGAAGAATTGTTTTGTTGGATGCCTCAACTTGGCCATTACCTTGTGGGTAATATGGGGTGGAAAAATGGTGTTAGATGTGGAATCACTCACAAAGCTCACGAATGTCCTGATTTTTGAATGGACTGTCATTATCTGTGATGATGGATTGTGGGACACCATACTGACAAATGATGTAATTTAGGATAAACTTGGATATTTTCTTACTGGTGATGTAAGTGAGAGGGACGGCTTCGATCCACTTAGTAAAATACTCAGTGGCGATGATTATGAATTTATGGCCATTAGAAGAGGATGCATGGATCTTACCCACGAGGTTGAGTCCCCATTGTCCGAAAGGCCATGGAGAAGTGTTTAGTCTCAATTCTTGTGCAGGTGCATGAATTAGGTCACTATGCACCTGACATTTTTGGCATGTTCTGACAAACTAAAGAGCATCTTTTTCTAATGTTAGCCAGTAGTACCCAAGTCTGGTGACTTTTCGATCTAACATTAGACCACTCGAATGAGATTGACATATACCCTCATGCACTTCTCATAAGGTCATTTGGGCTTCATTATTGTCGAGACAACGAAGAATAGTGTTATCAAAGCCACAATGGTATAAGGTGTCACTGAGGATGGCATGTCTAGCCACTTTTTGGATAAAGGATTTTCGTTGGTTGTTGGACAGATCGGGTGGGAGGGTTTGGGATTTAAGATAGTCATATATGTCCTGGTACCAAGGTGAACTGGCACCAACAATATCACACACCATTGTTGACTCTGGATTATTGTATGCAAGCATCAAAAGTTGTTCCACTAAGATTTCAAACTGTGACACATTCTTAGGGATGTCTAATAGAGATCCAATGGTAGCCATTGCATCAGCTGCCTTATTTTGTGTCCTTGGGATTTGTTCAAATGCAATCATTTTGAAGTACATCAGGAAACTATCCGCCATGCATTTGTAAGGAAGCAACTTTTCATATTTTGTGTCATAATCATCATTCACTTGGTTGATGACTAACTAAGAATCCCCGAATACGAGCAGTGTCTGAATTTTCCATTGAATTGCTATCTTGAGACCTATGACCAATGCCTCATATTTTACGATATTATTTGTACAAGGGAAAGCGATATGAAATGATTTAGGAATTGAATCCCCTTGCCGTGTGATAAATAATATGCCAGCTCCTGAGCCGTGACCAGTGTGGGACCCATCAAAGTAAAGTTTCCATGGTAAAGTTGGTTCTGCGTGAAAGATCGACTCATCAGGAAAATCAGTTATCAACGGATGACTGGCTTGGATCAGTGCATCTTCCAGTTGATCTGCTATTACTTGACCTTTTATATCCTTGCACTCCATATATTGTATGTCATACTCGCTTAATATCATGACCCACTTCACCAAGTGACCTGTCAATGTTGCTCGACTCAGGAGATACTTTAATGGGTCAATCTTTGCTACCAAATGTGTTTGATGGCTTAGCATATAGTGTCTTAGTTTATGCACCACAAAGACAACTACCAAGAATTCCCATTCAATGGTTGTGTAGTTGAGCTCATATTCAATTAGTGTGCGACTAATCTAATATATGGCTCTTTCTTTTTCTTCATGGTCATTTTGTGCTAATAATGCCCCCAGTGCATTTGTCGTTGCAGAGACATATAGGATCAATGGTTTGCCCTCAATAGGTGACATTAACATTGGTGGTGTTAATAGATATTCTTTAATTTTCTCAAAGGCTGTGTTGCACTTATTTTTCCATATAAAACGAATGCTTGTGTGTAGCAGATATTGGAATGGTTGACACTTGTTTGCCAACTGTGCAATGAAGCAGTGAATAGACTACAATCTGCCCTAAAGTGTGCGCAACTCACTAATTCCCTTTGGTGGAGGCATGGCCATAATTTCTTTTACTTTTGCAGGGTCAACCTCAATGCCTCATTGTAGAACTATGTATCCCAACAGCTTGCTTGAAGTGACTCCAAAGACACATTTCTTTGGGTTCAAACGAACCTTGTAATCCTCAAGCCATCTAAAGATTTTGTCTAGGACTTTGAGATGATCTTTTCTTGTCAAATATTTTGCCAATAGGTCATCCATATAATCTTCCATTAGGATATGCATCATGCCATGGAAGATTGTTGTCATAGCCCTCTCGTATGTGGCACCTACATTCTTTAGGCCAAAAGGCATGACATTCCAATAGTATGTTCCCCAAGGGCAAGTGAATGCCATTTTATGTTGATCCTCTGTTGCAATTCGGATTTGGTTATAGCCTGAAAAACCATCCATGAGAGATAGCATCTCATATCCTACCGTGAGGTCAACAATCATGTCTATGTTTGGTAGGGGTAAGTCATCCTTTAGGCAAGCTTTATTTAAATCTCTGAAATCCGTGCAAATACGGATTTTTCCATTCGGCTTGGTAATAGGGACAATTTTTGATATCCAATCAGCATAGTCTATTGACCTTATGAACTCAACATCTAGTAACTTCTTTAGTTCAGCCTTGACAAGTAGTGCAATTTGCAGGGGCATCTTGCGTAGCTTTTGTTTGACTAGCTTGATTTATGGGATTAGAGGAAGATGATGTAAAACCAATTATGGATCAAGGTCGGGCATGTCAACATATGACCATGCAAAGTTAACTTTCCTATCTATGAAGAATTGTTGAAATTCGGGTTTTTCTTTTTCTGACAATGATGCGGCCAAGAGAATAATTTTGGGATTCTCTAGTGTGGCTATGTTAACTTCCATAGTGTCTTTAATGAGCATAGCTGATTTTTCCTGTTTTATAGGGAGAAAGTCCAATCCTCCATCCTTAGGTGCCTCAAAGAGGTTTTCACCTTTGGATACGCCCTTTGTTTTTACTATTTTACTGTCAGAAGGTGCCTTGCGGTTTTCACCTAAAGACATTTCTTCTTCTTTTTTATTCTTTGTATTTTTGTGACTAGAGGATTGCACAGTCTCCCCGAAGTAAGCTGCACAATCTAGATGAATAGAGAACCCTGTTTTGTGATCACCACATGGAATACCTTTTCTTAGCCCCATGAATTCTTCAATTGTCTCATCATTCTAAAATATTTCCATCACTGGTGAATCTTGTTGGTCCCAGTTGATTAGTTGTGGGTAAACAAGGGGGATCCCATCGTCAGTATTGGTGAAGGATGGGGAGGATGCAGAAAGTGTGCAAATTGACACCTCAAGTGTAAAGGCCAAGTTGTCAATTTCTATTGCCATGTCTGATGCAATGGACGGTCCATATTCCAAGTCAGATGAATCAAATTAAAAATCATAAAATGGGATAAAATTATTGACATCGTGACTAGTGGTGGGTATTTCAGAAGTATGGGTAGTGGGCTCAGATAAGTTAGGCTCATGGGCAGGCTCAGGAATGGGGTGGGATGATTCAGGTGTTGCAAATGACACCTTGTGTTCTTCTGGATTCCAAGGAATGCTTACCCATTCCTTTATTTTGGAACGTCAATCAATAGGGTCAATGTTATATTCCTGGCGGAATCATTCTTCAAAGGACATTTGGCCAAGCTCCAAGAATAGTTCATCAATGTCATAGTCACTAATGGTTTTGTCAGATCCCCATTCCCATTCATTTGAGTCAGTTTGGGTAAGGGATTCTTCAAATGTCTCAACACCTTCTGTAGCCATTACGACCTTACTAGAAATTTCATGGGTACGTTGATCGTTAGTTCGGAATTGGTCAAACCCTATCCCTATATTATTTGGTCTTGCAGCCATGATAATAGGTTCCCTTCTTTCGTTGTTGTTCTTTCTAAGGTCACTTGTGCCGTCGAAACCTAAGGCTTTGCATATATTATAGCCTTTTCCATAGAGATGCAACGGTAGTGGAGATAGCTCTATTGGATCCTTGTAGATCCAATTATCTATGTCGATAATGACTTCATTACCCATATCGCCCCACCATGTAAAAACACTTTTCAGTGGCACCTTGAAAGTTGTTTTGGGATCCACTACAAAACATGGTCTACCATAGACTTTAGGTGGCTTCGGTATTGTTGTGATACAGTAAGTCATATTCAATTTGAACTCTCCACAACCAAGGTCCTCGATCTGAAGGTCTTTACTTGGGATGGAGGCTGATGAAGATGGTGTGGTAGAATGTGATGGAATGGATGATTTTATGAGTGTCAATGGGTCAATATATTTGGATGAGGTGGATGATGAGGCTTCCCGATTGATGGGTACCTAGTGCTCAGCAGTGGCTCACAAGTTGGTACAGTATTGGAATGGATCGGGATCTCCTGGGATAGTGATCTCAGTGCCATCAAAATGGAATTTAAGGCATTGGTGGTATGTGGATGGAATGGCCTTTAGAGCATGAATCCATGGGAAACCAAGTAAGATATTATAGTGTATGTCAACATCCAGGACCTGACATGTTGTATCTATGATAACTGGACCTACCCGGAGTGTAATGGTAATGACGCCTTTAGAAGCACATTATTCATCATCGTATGCCTTGATGACAATGCTTTTGCTAGCATCTACACATGCATCAGAGAAACAAAGAGCTTTAACCAATTTTAGAGAGCAGATGTTCAATCCTGCTCCACCATCTACTGAGGCTCGTCTAACCTTATTCTTGTGGACAAAAACCTCGATGTGAAGGGCATCATTATGTGATGGTTTGGGCGAGGAATAGTCACTGTCCGAAAAGGTGATGTGATGGGGTGAATTCAAATATTCGACCATAGTCTCAAATTGGTTGACATCAATGTTGGTTGGGACATATGACTCTTGTAAGACTTTATCTAGGATGGCCTTATATGTGGGTGAAATACGGAGTAGTTCGAGAATGGATATTTGAGTAGGTGTTTTATTCAATTGCTCAATAATATTGAACTCCGGTTTTGGGTTTGACTGTCTAGTGGATGGACCAAGTATGGTAATTTTTGATTGACGTGCAAAAAGACCTAGGACAGTGACCTTGCCTTTACGCATGGTCACATTGCATTCTGGGGATTTTTTAATGTTAATGGTATTAGTGGATTCATCTTCCTCAGCAATGCGAAGATTGTTAATAATAGTACCATCGGGATAACTGTATGCAGGATGGATGGTATTGTAGGTTGGGTGGATGTGGTTGGCTTGATTATTGGTATTCTTTGTGCCAAATGAGGAAGCTTTACCATGATCCTGCAGTGGGTTTTTGTGGATAGTATGATTCGCATTGGATGTAAATGATTGACCACCCAACTCAATGGTGTGGTTCTCTATGAGGTCTTGCACCATATTTCACAATTGACGACAAGAGGAAGTTTTGTGCCCTTTGGCATGGTGGTAATCACAAAATGAATTGTCATCCCACCATGATAACTTGAACTAACTAGGGTCATATGGTTTTGGCTCTTCTAGTGTTATGACACTATTTTGAAGAAGTTTCTTTAAGACAATTTCAATAGGTTCACCCAGAGGGGTGTATGTGCATTTTTGGAATTGTTGAGGTTGACGCAACTGCCTTTGATTAGTTTGCGCATGATTGCTTTGGATAGCATTATCAGTTGTTTTTGGTGTAGTTACAGGTGCGTTTTGATTTTGTACTCCTTTGATTGTGAGTACATGACCTGTTGCATTGATAGTTTTTACATCAACTACATCGTCGTTTGTGATATTCTTGTTCTTAACCCAGTATTTGTTTTTGTCATTTGAGCTACTCAGATTATTATTTGTGGTGGTGTTGATGGTTTTTCCACTATACTTTAATTTTCCTTTGGCGATCAAGGCTTTCTCGAGTTGAACACCCTTTTCAACAAGGTCAAAAAAGGTGGTGCAACAATGGAATTGTAAGCCATACCTTAGCAGTCCTAGGAGAGTTTGGACAAACATGGTGACTTTCTCATTTTCAGGTATTTTGACTGGACATCTTCTTGCTAAGGTTCTCCATGTTTGAAAGAATGGAATAAAAGTCTCTCCTACATCTTCTAGGGTAAGTTTGCATAAGGAGGCGATGTCGATATCTGTGTCAATGTTATAGGCGTAGTTTTCAACAAAATTTTTTTCCAATTCATCCCATGTTTTGATTCCCTTAGGCAAAAGTGAGAACCATTCTAGTGCATGACCTACAAGACTTCTAGAAAAAAGTCTCATGAGATAAGTTTGCTCATATGCAATGTCCATGCAACTAGTAGTGAATTCTCTTATGTGTTCAATGGGGTTTGTTTTACCTTTGTACTTGGGAAAATAAGGTACCACATATCCATGAGGAAAGGGTGGCATATACAAGGTTGTTTCAAATGGATATGGACACAAGTCATGTGACATGTATGAATTTTTGTTGGATTGTTTCAAGGTCTCCACCTGCGTTTGAAGAGCAGTGAGTTGGACTGTGAGTGCTTCCACCAAGGGATGGTTGGTAGCATCATCCATTTTGGTGACAAGGGCAGCTTGAGTCCCTAGCTATTGTGATGAGATGTGTTGATTTGTAATTGGTTTTCGGTGAGCAAAATGAGTGTTCTAATTAGGCGGTTGTTGGAAATGAGTGTTTTTATGAGGGATGTGCTATTGTGTATGGACTTGAGAGGCATAAGTGGGGATGTGATATCCTACCATGTTGGACTGAATTTGAGGACCTTGTTGGTTCTTATTTTGTTGATGTCCAAATGGAGTGAAGGATTGAGGGTCTTATTGATGCCCAAATGGATTGAAGGATTGAGGGCCTTGTTGATTTTGAGCTTGTTGATGCCCAAATGGAGTGAAGAATTGAGCACCTTGATTGCCTTGACCAAATAAGAGATTGTGGCTATGAGGAATGTTGGTATTAACCAGTGAGGAAGCAGATTGGGTGCCTTGTATGACAAATCTTCATTTATTTCTCCCAAAAGGGTTGGATGAGTTGGTGGCAATAGCATTTGAAGAACCTAATAATAGGTTTGCTGATGTACTCATGGAACTAGATGAAGTTCCAAAGAGATTTGAGGTGGTTGCACCCATTGTTTGTGAAGGGATAGTGGATTTTTTTTGGGGGATAGATTGTGATGTATTGTTGGTTTGGGTAGATGATCCCCCAATAAGTGTTGTGCTGGTTGTGGTAGTGTGACCAAGGGAGGTAGCATTGATTGTGTTGATGACATTTTGTGAAGAGGTTCCCATGGAAGGATTGTGTGATGATGGAGTGGGAGAAGTTGCTCTAAGAGTGTTAAGATCAAATCCCTTTGGTAACTTAGCCCCTTGGTCAAGGAGCATAGCTAGGAATCTAGAAGAGTCATTTAAGACTACTTCCACAAAAGCAGCAACTTTTGGATGTTGGGCAATAGCTAATAAGTTTTCTTCAAAGACTTCCCCATTTTGATCCCATCGGGTAAATGGTTCAAAAATATGTGATGGACATGGTGGGATGTTCATTTCACTAAAAGGATTGATGTTGGAATTTCCCATGTCAAAACAAGGATTGTTTGTGGCATTAGGGAATGAATCCATGCCAGTTGTGAACTCAAGAAATTTGGAGTCTTTTCTAAAAGAATCCATGAGTCTTTTCTTTTTCTGTAATCTAGTTTCAACCATACAAGTTTTTCTCAACTTGGTATGATGGAGAGAATGATCTTAGTATGACACTATGTTTTTGGTTTCTTTGGATTTTTAAGGATTGCTATGAAATGAAAATGAGACCAAAATGAGGCTAAAGACTTGTGAATGCAAATGGTGTGATACAAAATTGGAGATGCTAAGTTATATGCAACTAAAGGAGCCTAAGATGTACTTACTATTGAGGGATTTAAAGAGGACAACTTTGGGCAAACAATTTTTTTGCAATGATTCAAGTTTGGAAGACCAATGGACCATGAAAGGACTATAAAGAGGACAAAGTGAAGTTTCCACACTAGACTATTGAGTGGGAAATAATTCACAAAAGTTTTGACAAATGACAAAGGGTAATTGGGTCCAATGATAACTTAATATTGAATGCAAAGTTTTGACAATGAATGGTAAGAGTCAACTACTAAAATTCTCAAAAGTAAGTGTCTAAGGACATGGTAAAGTTACCAATGCAATCTAATGGAAAAAATGGAAATGGACTCCTATTGTGATCCTAAAAATGATACCTATAATGCAATCTGATTAGGGAAGTTGAGCAATTCAGTGTCTGGTTTTGAACTGTAATAGTGAATGAAGACTGGATTGAATTTAAGACAAGTTGTGGACTTTCAATTTTGATAGTGAGAAGGTGATTCAAAAAAATTCGCAAATGTGTCGCAACGAATATGGTATGACAAAGAAAATGTGGCTCACAAAGGTGAATGCCATTTAGAAAGTGTCGATTGTGAGACAATCTGGCGAATGCCGGTTGATACTGGAAAATGCGGTGCAGTATATCAAATGCAGCTTAGTGTGTTTCACTTGCGGCTCAACAAAGCGAATGCGGCCCGTGAGGTTTCAAATGCAGCCCATCAGAGTGAATGCGGCTCCAAATATGGTGATTGTGGTTCAACAGAGCGATTGCGTCGCAATAGGTAATTTTTTTGGAAAACAACAAGCTATTTTGCAGACTTGACAAGTTTTGGACCAGATTATTAACGTTCAGTTTGTTGAAGTTCATTTGAAAACAGTAGGCAAACACATAGAAATTAAAACATTGAGTGTATGTTCAAGGGTCAAGCATGACCCTTTTCTATTTGCACTGGTATTTGAACAAAAAAGACACTTCAAGAAGACTCACTCTTAATAGTCAAAAGGTCATCATAACAATCACAACCCATAGCCTAAAATCGCATTGACTCACACAACCATGTCATCCCCTAGAGGGCACCCGTGTTTTTTGTCTTTTCCAGGTGTGTACTCAAGGTGATGGAAGTGGATACCGAATCCCCTAAGCAAACATTTTGTGGTGATTATATGGTGAGTGTCTTGGGGGGAGATTCTTCCCTCCCCTTACACTATAATTGAAACAATGTCTGGATAATGACACGGCTGGCTTCTACACTATGGTTCTTAGTCATGGTTTCTGTTCGGCGTGGCAATAGATAAAATCCCTCAGGAGACCTCCCAATCTTTAGAACAAAGACTTTGGGGATGGTTATCTTGCCTACTTCCATTGAATATGGGTTTCCCCAAAATTCACTTTTGATTATAGTGGGTTGGAAAACCTAGCTTTGGTTGTTCCCACTTAGGTTGTTCCCATAGGGTGAGTACTTTTTCCCACTACAGCAGGCCTTCTAGAGGTTGTAAGAATACTTGAAATGCATAAATATAAAAATGGATAAGTCTAACTTTTTGATCATCCAGTAAAGGGGAGAGCATATACCTATTATCCAATCAAACACAGTAGACAAATTGTTCACTTTTAAGCCCAAACGAAGATTTTCTATTCTAAGTGAAGATATTGCTTCACAAAAGCATGGGGTTCATTTTAACCAAACAAAAATAAAATGTGGTGACTATCCTAGGATTGATAAATTCCAATTAAATTAAATGTCTATCCTAGGACTGATAAATTCCAACTTAAGTGTCTATCCTAGGGTTGGTTTATTTTAATCCCATCAAAAAGAAAAAACTGGCCATGGTCGCATTGGATCCAGAAAACAAAATTAAAACAAACTACAACTAGTCATTTACAGCTCAAGCGGATGTGGTGCAAGGGCTATCAAATATGTCATGTCTTGTCGAATGCATCGTTATAGCTCCCATATGCGTCATGACAAAGCATATGCGTCATGACAAAGCATATGCGTCATTCGCGATCGCAAATGCGATGCGACAGAGCACTTGCATCACATAGGCCTGCGATTGCGTTGTTCCATACTCCTATACCAACAAAATAGAATCTGAGGCCATACAAAAACCTGAAAAAATGTGTTAGATTTTTGGTTTCACCAATGTAATGAAGGATTATTTTCTGCAATGTTTAAAACTGGATTAGTAACACCTGTGATTCAATAAAAACATCAAACAATAGAATGCAAAGGATAAAAGTAAAGAAATGCAAGAAACTAGAAAGATCTCACCCATTCCTACACTCCATGGCTGACTTCCATTGCACCTCCTCAAGCTTGCTGTGATAATGGATGCCCTTAGATTTGTGAGAGAACTCTATGTGTCTAGCCTTAGCAAAACCTTTGAAGAATTTATGAAATGACTC
Source organism: Sequoiadendron giganteum (assembly GCA_007115665.2). NCBI lineage: Eukaryota > Viridiplantae > Streptophyta > Pinopsida > Cupressales > Cupressaceae > Sequoiadendron > Sequoiadendron giganteum. The sequence continues at coordinate 47,439,909 of CM021106.1, forward strand.
TATATGCAAACTAGAATTTTATTTCTATTATGCAGATATTAGTATAAGCCTAAGATGATATGAGAATGCCAAAATAATAATAGATTAAGCGATCCCAAAAATGAGATCAAGATTGTCATTTTATAGAAAATGCAATTTTGAACGAACAGATGAGATGAGAGATGCTCTAGAATCAATGGTTAAGATTGAAGGTGACAACTCTCAATTAGGGTTAGGGCAACAATCCCCAAATGTGTGGACAAGATTTAATTTAATAAATTAAATCAATGGTCGATAATAAATGTGACCTTGAGATGAAATTAGTAAAAATCAAGAGATAAGGAGATGAGATTTCATAAAATCAATAATTTTATTAATTACTTGATTTGTAGAAGAATATTTCCATTTTGAATTAAATTAATTCAAAATAGGGATTTTGTGAGATAATAAGTAAATGATTTTTGAAATTACTTACTAAATGAAGAATCAGTTAACCATGTGAGACATGTTTAAATGATTTTGTTTTAAAAATATAGAAGTGTCACATGCAACAATTAAATAATAAAGAATAATTATTTAATTTAGAAGTAGTTATTTAATTAAATAAATTATCAAATCTATTTAATTAAGAGGATTTAGGAATTAGTGACATATTAAATCAATATATTTTAAATATATCGATTTAATAATCAGGAGGGTATTAATGATAAGGATTAATTAAATAAATAGGACTTTATTTAATTATAAGAAGACTTTGATAATTAGTGAGACATATTAAATAAATAAATAAGATTTATTTATTTAATAATCATGAAGAATGAGAGATTATGAATTAATTATTTAATTAATAGTTGAATGTGGGTTAGAAATATAATTAAAATGCCATAATTATGCTAGGACAAAAGTTGATAAAATAGTGGTCATAGGCCTAAGTCATTTTTAGGTGTCTACACAACCAAGGTCGGCCACAACATAGTAGAGACCTAAAACAATATGCTGGAACACAAAACACTTTAAAATATTCTTCCTCGAAGATCCACAACATGCTTCTAACACCTTGTTGTCCATGAACATGAAAAACATGAGCACGCAAGAGAAAATATTGGATCACGAGCATAATGATCAATGCAAACATCCAAGATAGATAGAATATGATCTAGAAACATCCACGAACACCACATGATCATACACAAAAACTTATATTACCAGAATCACATTATCTTCTTCCATGAACACCATTTGCAGTAATAGAAGAGTTGTGAGAACACATAAACTTATAGCTTTCTCAAATCTTCATGCACACCTCTGAAAATTTTGGAGTAGAAACTAGATAGGCTTGAGAACAAACCCTTTAGTCCGCAACATCTAGTTCTCAACATATTGAACTTTCTGCAATATTGATCTTCACTGCTTCACAGACAACCTGCAATATATTTTATTACAATTTTCTCAATATCCTCAACATATACAGTCTTAAAGATATTAATGCTAATAGTGTTGACATCAATGACAACCACATATCAACAATACAACCACAACATACAACATATTTAGCCTCTCTGATGGAAATGCAAGTAATTATTTTACTATTTATTTTTTCTTTAAATTTCCCATGAAATTATTTAACCCTCAGGTGAAAATGTAATTGTATTTTAAACTATTGAGTGCAAAGCTTTATCATTCATATTTTATCATTATTTTAGTAAATCCTATTTTGTTTTATTTCTCCCATTCCATGTTGCATTTTATCGAATGAAAAAATTCAATAATGTGTTCTTCCCGTGCATTAGAGTATCAAAGTGACTTGAATAATCGAGGAGACATTATTTTTCTACCAACTTCATATTTATCACCAATGAAGTTTCCATCGACGTGACAAACACACTCGGTATGATTTAAAAAATTCACCCCAATCACTCTACTCTCGTTGATGCATTTAGGGTTTTTGCTCTGGTGTTCCTGAGAAACATTAGGGTTTATTGTTTGATCTCTCGTGTGAATGCATCTTTTAGGATTTCTATTATTCTTTATTTCCACCCATCCTTAGCAAATCAATTATAATAGACTGCCAATAATGCGATGAGTTTAGAGAGAATCTTGGCCAAAATACTTCACCATATTAGATTTGTAACAAGAGGATCATTGAGCCTGATCAAAGTTTATTGCATCCTAGCCATACAAGATATGCTTAAGAGCTCTACAACTTTCCATTTATGTTGTAGGTGTTGGCAAGGGTTGAAAATTCATTTGTTTTGTATGTTTTGATATTTTTAGCATCTCCAGATTTCAAAGTACTTTTCTCTTGCATTTTATGTTGATGGTGTTTATTAATATCATCAAAATGCTCTACAATTTCATGCCTTTCAAACTTTAGCACATAGGAAATTTTTAATTTTGGCTATTGAGAGAACAAAAAAATTTCACTGCGAGCACACGAAGCATCTTTGAGCCACAAAAATTTTGCAAGGAACCGCAAATAATTATTTTTGAAGTGGGTTTCTGATAGATTTTGAACAGCTCACTAAATCACAGTACTTCCTTTGTAAATTGGCCCTATCGAAGCATGTAGTAGGAAAAAATGAAATTTTAAATTAATGCACCAAATTAGCTCAAAATCTAATGAAATTGAAACTAGAAAATTTTGAGGCTAAAATAACAACTGGGTCGCCCTTAGAATATTAAAATTTGCAACCTTTTTGGGGCACCAAATCTAGCCCGGGAGCATTCATAAAATAATTAAAAAGCATACCAGAACTCCTCTAATGACCACAAAAATGCTCAAACATATAGGAATATGATACAATAATTTATTGCAAAAAAATTCCTATAGAAACTCATCCCAAGGTGTGAGATATTAATATTCAAAGTAGCCCACTTGGCTTGTTTCTACAACTACACTTTTCAAACTTAGTTGGAGCCCACAAACTTGCCCTTTTGAAAAAATATCAAATCTAATCCTGAGAGACTATGACTTTGGAAACTGGTTGATTTGAGATCTATGAAAATGTGTGTGTTGGATTTTGTGGTTTCATTTCTGATATGTGGTTGTCATTGATGTCAACATTATTAGCATTAATGATGCTTAAGGTTGTATATGTCGAGGATATTGAGGAAATTATAAAAATAATATTGTTGGCAGTCAGTGATGCTGAGAAGGTTAGAATGTTGGAAATTTTTGTACGTTGAAGATTCGAAGGTGCGCTTCAAATTTTTTTTTACTGAAGCTTTCTAGTATGTTGGCTGGAAGTTACAGAGGTTCGCATCAAGATTTGTGGAAGTTATGAAGATTTGTGTTCCTATAGTTATTTAGTTTTTGTAGATGGTGTTTTTGGATGAAGAGGATGAAATTCTAGTAATTTCATGTGTTGTGCATGTACCTATGATGTTCATGGATGATTCCAGATTATACTCTATCCTTTTTGTACATTCACATTGATCATAGTGTTTGTGATTGGAGATTTTTCCGATGTGTGCTTGAGTTTTCATGTTCTTGGCCGACATGATGGTGTTAGCGTATTGCGGATCCATGAGGATTAATATTTTATTTTTTGGCATGTTTGAAGGTGTTTGTTTGGGTCCTCACTATATTGTGACTAACTTGTGTTGGTACGCATTGAAATTTATTCATGTATTAAGGTCGGCAGTTGTAATTTATTCTTTATTTGAGGTCGACTGAATAGTGGATGTAAATCCGTGTAGCAAATATATATGTGTTTTTTTTTCTCATTTAGAGGCAATTCTCAGTGTGTACAAGAGGTGTACATGTGTGAATAAAGGTAAAATAATTCAAGAGCAGAGAAGAGTGTGAAGAAATTTGAGCAAAGTGTGGAAGAGTGTAAAATTTTTTGTGTGCCTAATTGAAACTATAATCAAGCTTTTGTAGAAGCTATTTTCTCAGTTCAATTTCATCAGATAGACTTAATATGATTATTGTGTGTAAGGCAGTGAGCCTTCCTCTAAGTAGTGTGCTCTAGGCAGTGTGTTTGAATGCAAGTGCATTCCCTTTTCATTCTTCATGATACTTCTAATAGGGTATAATTTTATGGACTAACATCCACCGTGGTTTTTCCCTTAACAGGGTTTCCACATATAAAATCTTGGTGTTCATATGTCTCTGATGTGTTATTGATTTATGCTTGCATTGTTAATTATCATATCTGAGATTTAAGGTTGATTAATGTTGAATAAGTTTGATTTTGGAAACAACTGATTCACCCCCCCTCTCAGTTTTCTATCCTTGTTTTTCCAATAGTGTGTACAATGGTTTTTCATCAATTCTCTTCCTTTGTAAAATATGAGATGTCAAAGTTGCCTTTTGTGATAATTTTCTAAGTGTCAGTGTTAAAACTGTGCAAAACCCATTTGGTTTTGGCTTTGAAGAAATATCAAATGATGTCCTAAAGTTCTAAAAAATTGACATGGATGCACATTGAGATGGGGAGAATCTAAAGCACCAATTGGTTTATCATGAAAATCTCCCAGTTGATAATTATTTTCCTTCAAATTTTCCCTCTTTGACAGATTTAATTGTGTAGCTAGCAAACTATTTTTGAACCCTTCAACTTGGTAATTTGAAACTTTGTCAAAATTGATTGTAGGAAGGCAAAAATTGGTGTACACACTCATATATGTCAGATAAACATGTTTGCAAGGTGGTTTTGCATGGAATTTCTCTGGCTTCAAATTATGATTTTTTAAAGCGGCTTGTTGAGAAGATTTTACAACTGTGTGTCTAAGTGTTGCAATCAAACGTTTCATCATGACACCTTCAAATTTTACTAAAATTTGAAGGTTCCAACAAGTGATACTCCTAGAGAATCTTGCTCTGCAAGTATATTGTAATCTTTGTGATTTTTGAATAATATATTGGGTGGCTTTTGGAGTGTGGGATTTTTGTCTTGAAAGGGTTTTCCCCATGTAAATCACTATGTTATGGAATGCATAATTTTTTTTATTTCTATTTAAGTTTCTATAATTGTTAAAGATTTTTAAATTTTTGCATTATCCTCCTCTCAATATTAGTGTAGGAAGTTGTTCCACTACCTTAGCTTCCTTACAAGTGGTATCAGAGACTGATCACCTTGGTTTCAATTGTGGGTTGTTGGGTTTTTTGAACTAATCCAAGTTTGAGTGGGAGTTTGTGTAGAAGATAATTTTTGATCTTGTTGCATGAATTTTGAAATGGCCAGTTCATCGGGGAGAATAGATGTGGATAAATTTTCTAGAAATTATTTTTAAATGTGGAAGATGAAGATGGAGGATTTTTTGATAGATCAAGATCTATGGGATGTTGTTGATGAGAAAGTTTCAAGGCTCACAAATCCTACTTGGGCTGCTCAATATGATGTTATGGACCGTAAATCCAAGGGTCTAATCAGTGTGTGTGGAAAAATATTTTTTAATCAATTTCCATGAAGATATCTCTCAATAAAAACTATGGAATAAACTTGGTGAGATGTATCAAGCCAAATCTTTAGTGAACAATATTTTCTTGAGGAAGAAATTTTATTCCTTGAGAATGGAAGAGGGTGGATGAATTATAGATCACCTAGAAGAATTAAATGTTGGTGGCTCAATTGGCATCATTTGGTGTCAAAATGGATGAGGAGAAACATTAGATCTTTCTTTTTTATTTTCTTGATTCATGGGATTATCTTGTTATGGATATTGGGAGCACTTTTGTTATATTAAATATTGAAGATGTGGTGGGTTCTTTGATTTTTGAAGAGATGAGGAGGAAGGTATCCACCAGTTCCAAGGAGGACCTGAATGTTTGTGGAATTCCTAAGGAAAAGGCCAAGAAGAATGAGAAGCATGAAAAATCCAAGTCCAAGGGGAGATCTAAATCTCTTGGAAAATCCAAAGTTATTTGCTAGAATTGGAGTAAACCCGAACACTTTCATAAGGACTGCAAACAAGAAAAGAATAAGAAAAGGAAGTTAGATTCTAATTTTGTTTCCAAGAAGTAATATGGTTACACATTCATTGCTTCTTTGACTACTCATGCAGGTAATGATGCATGGTTAATTGACTCAGGTGTATCTTTCCATGTGACCTCTAATAGAGATTAGTTTTATGAATATGAAGAATTTGATGGAGGTAAGGTGTGCTTGGGTGATGATTCTTTTTTAAATATTTTTGGCCATGTTAAAGTTAGAATTAATTTTCTTGATTTAAAATAAAAAGGATTAATGGTGTGTTGCATATCCTTGGATTAGCATGATTTTTTTAATTTGTGAACAAACTAATAGATGTGGGTGTGCAAGCAGTATTTTTTGATGTAGGATGTAAGATGATTAGAGGTTATATGGTGATTTATAGAGGTGTTAGATATGGTACATCGTATAAGCTTGATGTATGAACTATTGAGTGTAATTGTAATTTTGTGAAAAGCAAGTCTATGGAAGAGGTGAGGTTTCATGTTCAATAGATGGTCATGGCTTCTATGTACCCAAGGGTGCTCTTTCTTCTAAATCAAAATCACCTACAAAGAGAACTATGTTATGGCACTAGAGACTTAGCCACATTGGAGAAAAGGGTTTAAAGACCTTAAAAATAAAAACCTTGTTGAAGGATTGTCTGATTGTAATCTTGAATCTTCTTTTTTTGAGAATTGCATTTATGGAAAATAAAACTACGTTTAGTTTTACTCGAGTTCTCATAAATATTGTGGTGTATTGGATATTATTCATTCTCATGTGTTTGGTCTTGTAGATGTTCCTTCAATTGGTAAATCCACATATTATGTTTTATTTATTAATGATTATAGTAGAAGGATATGGGTGTATTTTTTAAAGAGTAAATATGAAGTTTTCAATCAATTTAAAGAATTATAAGAAATGGTTAAGTTGTAGACTAGAAATAAAATAAAGATATTGAGGAATGATAATGTCCATGAATGTTTCTCTAACTATTTTGATTGATTGTAAATATTATGATATTCATAGACAAAATACAACTCCATATTCTCCACAACATAATGGAGTTGTAGAAAGAATGAATAAGATACTAATGGAGAAGGCTAGGATTATGTTGAGTGGTGTTGGTATAGAACAAAGGTTTTGAGCTAAAGTTATTTCCTCTACTTTTTAATTGATTAATAGGTCTCCTACATCAGATCTTATTGATAAGACACTTGTAGAGAGATGGTCGGGTCACAAGCCTTCATTAAGACATCTTAGAGTTTTTGGTTGTGAGGCATATGCTCATGTGCCAAAAGAGAAGTGAACAAATTTGGAGAACAAGGTTGTGAAATGTATCTTCGTTGAATACAGTTATGGTGTGAAAGGATACAAGATTTGGTATCTTGTTGCACAAAAGGTAATCTAAAGTAGAAGTGTTATTTTAGAGAAACTAAGCCTTATTCTATTACATTGCATCCAAAAAAAAGTAAACATGAAGATGTGATTCAATTTCCTTCTACACCTAAGAAATTTGAATTGAGGCCCATGTATAGACACGAAGTTGAGGAGAGATCATCTAGCTCTGAATCTTCAAAAGAGGAGGAAGAACCTCCAACTCAGCATGTTCCTAGGTCTACAAGGAATGGACAAACATGTAAAAGGTATTCAACTGATGATTGAAGATGTATTTTTACTTTGAATACTAACATGGATGAACCCAGATCGATAGAAGAGGCATTAGGTATGAATGATGCAAAATCCTAGAAGATTGCTATGTATAAAGAAATGAAAACTTTGAAAAATAATGATACATGAGATCTTGTACCATTTCCTAAAGGAATAAATCATGTTGTTTTCAAATGGGCGTTCAAGAAAAAGATTGGTTCAAATGGAGGTATTGATAAGTACAAAGAAATTTTGGTTGCAAAGGGTTACTCTCAAGTTGATGGTGTTGATTATGGTGAGATATTTTCTCCAGTTGCAAAAATGACATCCATTAGATTTTTCCTTTTTATTGTGGTTGCTTATGATTTAGAGGTTGAGAAAATGGATGTGAAAAATACTTTCCTCCATGGTGATTTCCTCCATCGTGACTTGGAGGAGGATATTTATATGACACAAATAGAGCACTATGTGGTGAAAGGTAAAAGTAAATTGGTTTACAAATTGAAGAAATTTGTGTATGGCCTAAAACAAAGTCCTAGGATGGGGTATCATAACTTTGATACATATGTGTTGAGTTAGGGACTTGAGCATTCCAAATCAAATCATTTTGTTTATTATAAAATTTATGGTGATCATTTCCTATTTATTGCATTATATGTCGATGATATGTTATTTATTGGTAAAGGGAAAGGTGTGATTTTAGAACTGAATTCTCAACTAGATGATAAATTTGAAATGAAAAATCTTGGTGCAAATAGAAATATTATTGGATGGAAACTAAAAGAGATGGAGTAAAAAGAAAGCTATGGATTGGCCAAATTAAGTATGTCAATTCAATTTTATAGAGGTTTGATATGCAATATTGTAGACCATTGTGTGTTCTTGTTTCACCTGGAACAAAGTTACCTATTTTAGATTGTCCAACATCCCTATCAAAGATGGAAGACATGAGTAGAGTACCTTACCAAAGTGCAGTTGGAAGTTTGATGTATGTTATATTTTGTACTAGACCAAACATTTCCCAAGTAGTGGGAGTTCTTTCAAGATATATGTATAATCCTGGTAGACTTCATTAGGATGCAGTTAAAAGAGTCTTAAGATATTTGTGTGGTACCTTGGAGTATTCCTTGTGTTATCATAGTAATATGACTAAAGATGATATTTCCCTTGATATTCATGGTTACATGGATTTAGATTGGGAATTTGATGTTGATGGTAGACAATCTACTAGTTCTTACGTTTTTACTTTATTTGGTGGTGCAATTAGTTGGATGAGTAAATGATAGACTATGGTTGATTTTTCCACTATTGAAGTTGAGTATATGACAACTACTCATGCTTGTAAAAAATCCATTTGGATTAAGAGTCTAAGTTTAGATATTGGAATAAAACAAGGTGTAGTGAAAATTTATTGCAACAGTCAGAGTGCAATATGTCTAGCTAAGAACCCAACATTTCATTCAAGGACTAAGCACATTGATGTATAGTATCATTTTGTTAGAGATATGATCAAATATGGTAGGATGAAGCTGGTTAAGTTAGAGACTTTGATGAATGTTTTATATTCTTTAACTAAGCCTATGAGCATAGAGAATTTTATATGGTGTTAAGAGACTATGGACCTTTTGGCCCCTAGAAATTAAGATATGATGTTTCTACACCGTCACATTGCTCTTGAAAGGTTTTCAACAAGTGAGATATTCGTTGGGAAAATATGTCTCAAACTTGCAATTACATAAGGTACTATTGATACATCAACATTGGGGGTGTGGGGGCTACCACCCTATGAGGGGTCTAGGGGATTCATACCCCTAGCAGGGGTCAGAGGGCCACACACCTTAGCGAGGGCTTAGGGGAAACACCCCCGAAAGCTAAATTTTATGTATATTTTATTGTTGCAAATTTGAATTGTTTATCATTAGGTCTCAGACCTAATAGTCAATATTTTATTGGCTTGACTTTCCCTAGAAATAAAACCTATTTTATGATGGTATTATATTATGATTGTGTATTGTGATGTATTCTAAGAATCTGATAGTGGTCATGTTGCCTCTATATCTTTGGTTGGTGATAGTCCTATGAGAATCTTGCTCTATAATTATATTATAATCTTCATGATTTTTGAAAAATATATTGGACAAATTTTGGAGTGTGGGTTTTTTCTCCCAAAAGGGTTTTCCCCAAATAAATCACTATGTTGTTGTATGCATGATATTTATGTTTAAGTTTTTGTAACTATTGTAAAGATCTATAAAGTTTTACATTATCCTCCTCTCAAGATTAGTGTTGGAAGTTTTTCTACTATCTCAACTTCCTTAAAATCGGGTCCTTGTAATCTTTATCTTGCCCTATGGTTGTACACCTCAATACTCCAATTATCATGTATCTTTCCCTAAGGTTATGTGCCTTAGCCTACAATTCCATAGATAGTGAGCCTTAAACAACATTATAAATTTTGTAAGCAGTGAGCTTCATATATTGTGAGTCAACTCTCACCATGGTTTTTCCATTCTTGGCTTTTCAATGTAAATCTAGTGTTATCTTGTGCATGCATTTTCATTTTCTTATCTTTCATTTTTTTTTTATTTGAATAAGTGTTGCAGATCTAGTTGAGGGTTTTTGATCTTGTCAATAGTTTGATTTTTCATATTTCTAAAGGGTTTAAGGTTTGAAAGGGATTAAGTTCTTATAGATATTGATTCACCTCCCTCTTAGTATCTAGATATGTTCAATAATTGGTATCAGATCCAAGTTCTTTTGAAGAAGCTTAACCACATGAGGAAAGGTCCAAAATGGCACATGATGGAGCTTACAAAGGTCCTAGGTTTGATGGGATAAATTACACCTTTTGGAAGTTGAGAATGGAAGGCCATCTAAACTTTCTAGGGTTTGGTGTTTGAAAATCTATCAAGGATGGTTATACTTCTCCTACTACTCCTTCAATAAATCTAGTTGAGATCAAGTTGTTTGAGGACATTTCCAAGGTTAAGAATGTTATCTTGTGTGGGTTAGATGATTTAGAGATTTTGAAGGTGATGAATTGCAGTTCTGCTAAATATGTTTAGGGAAAACTTAGTAGTATCTATGAAGGAGACAATAAATTAAAGAAAACCAAGATGCAAATTTTCAAGAGAAAATTTGAGACCCTACATATGATAGAGGATGAATATATTGCTAGTTGGATGCTCTAGGTGAATGAAGTTATTACTGGAATCAAAGGTCTTGGTGGATAAGTGAAAGATGATGAGATTGTGAAGAAAGTTTTGAGATCTCTCCCTAAAGCTTATAGTCATAAAGTATCTAATATTGAAGATTATAAGGACTTGGATAAGTACTTAGTACATGAAACATTTGGTGCTCTCATAGCCTTTGAAATGAGAGAATTTGACAAACATGTTCCAAATAAGGAAGTTGCATTCAAAAATAGTAGAAAGATAGAAGATGAAGCAATTGATCATGATGATGACTTTGATAAGATTGAAGAAAGGAACCAAAAAATACAAAGGTAAGTTACCTTTCAAATATTCCAATTTTGGGAGGATTGGTCATTTTGCGTCTATATGTCCTTATAAAGAATCAAATGATGGTAACAAAAGTGATAAGTTTAAAAGGAGTTTCTATTTCAAGGATATTAGTTGTTCCATAGAAGATGAGAATAATGATTCAAATGATGGAACCATATTCATGGATTTGAAAGACAAAAAGGGTGATATTGGAAAATGTAAGAGGTCTAGTACCTTGCAATTTGAGAAAAATAATGTAAGATCTATTGCTATGTGGACTGTATTTCATGCAAGAGAAGAAGCAAATGCAAGGTGATTGATAGTGGTTGATATAACCACATGACTAGTAACAAGGGAAAGTTCATTAGTCCTAAGAAGGTTAACAATGGAGTTATTAAGTTTAGTGGTGATAAGTCAACACAAATTTGTGGAAAAAGGTGCTATAAAAATTGATGGAAAGAGTGGGCCTGAGGATGTCCTCTATGTCAAAGGTCTAAAACATAATATTCTCAATGTTAGTTAGATGTACAAAAAAGGATACAATCTTACTTTTCATGCCAATGGTTGTGAGACCAGAAAGGTAGGGTCTGAAAGACTAGTTGTTTAAGGTATAAGGAAAAATGGATATGTCTATCATCTAAAGGAGGAAAATAGAAGAATGTTCTTATTGGATCAATTTGGTGAGTGTTGGCTATGGAACAAAATAATGAAACACATAAACTTTGAAAATATGGTGAATATTGGTTCTACTCATGCAATGAGAGACATGCCTAAGATAACTAAGCTCACAAACACATTATATAAGGAGTTTCAAATGGGAAAGAAAACAAAGACAAGTTTAAAGAACAAGGAGTGATCTACTATAATGCCATTGGAAATGATTCATACTAACCTATGTGGACCTACAAGAAAAATGGGTCAACAAGGTGAAATTTATACACTTGATATTCATCACAACTTTTCATATGGTCAAATCCAACTCATCTTACACCTTTCCTCATTTGCTTCCACTTGTCACAATCTTGTTTTTCCCAAGATGTGCTCACACATGTGTGAGCACACCTTTTTCTCAACTTGTCATTTCCTTATTCTTCCCAAGATGTGCTAACACATGTGTGAGCACACCTTGATCTCTTCCCCATGCCACGTCATAGTCACATGCCTCCACATTGTGACACTTGTCATAAGGCCAAGCCTTTCCATCTCATTCAATATCAACCATCCATTTTATGAGATCTTGACCTTCCATTTTTCCATTGAAAAATCTATAAATTGAAGCCTCTCCATCTAGTTTTTATCACCACAATTGAAGTTAACTAAATTATGCTAGAAAAACTATCATAAAGAAATGCACAATCTCAAATTAATAGCAAATCAACAATTTTTTTGGTGCAATTTGGAGCTAAATCCATGGAGAAGGAGAATTGAAGGTATAATTTTATTTTGAATGTATTTGATTCATGTTTTGATTGATTTTTCCTTCCAATTGTTTTCCCTATCCTTAGTTTCCACAACCATTCAAAGCTAAATTTATATATAATTTCTATAATAATTTATAAGATTATTAAATATTAAAGGGTAAATACCCTAAAAATCATTAGTTTTTATAATCTTACTTTAGAATAATATACAAATTTTATAAGGGTATGACCCTTAATAAGTTTATACATTCTAAAAATTTCTCTCTTCAACCAACCCTATCCTTTCTTGATTGTACTTCCCCTCTTAACTATCTCTTAATTATTAATTTAGCCTCACCATTGATTTCATTTCATTTCTTCTCCTTCTCCATATTCTCCTTACCCTCACTTTGGTTCTAATTTCTCTCTTTTCTCTATTAGGATGTCCACATTTAATGACATGAATAAAATAATACAAAAGATAGGTCACACACAAAAGAGATTTTTATTGGAAAATATTCTTAATATCCAATATATACAAAATTAGACTAAAACCTTAAGGCAAGGTGACACTATATAATAATCCTTATGGAAGAAGACACTTTGTTCTATATCTCCAATAGATACCAAACATATATAATTGATGTAGTCATGGATGGAGGGTCTAGAAAGGATTTTCCTACCATGTATCTTAGAGTTTGACACGGTGGAAATACACAAGAAATGCTCAAAAAAACTAAATTATTATTGATTCATCAACTTGCAATCTTGCATGCATCATATGCCTTATAAGTGAAATGACTAGGGATCATAGGTGTGCCACAAAGGGTAGTACATGATATTACAATTGGAACAAGGAATTATTACAATCCCCAACCTTGAAGGTTGAATCTAACTATCTCCTAACTAACTTTATTTATTTCTAATGGATTACAAATGATCTTAAATATGAATCTCTCACTCCAATTATGATTTGTGTTGGCCTCAAGGGCTTACAACCCCAATGTAAGATCAAATGCACAGATTGAGCAAAAATATGAAAGAGAACCCATTGGGAAAAGGAAATGTGTTTTGGATATCCAAGAAAGTTCCCCTAGACATCAAATACCTTGTATGATGATTCATTAAGCTCCGTGTCTTTTGGAAAACGTTCACACAACAAGACTACACCAGGTAGGCCTTGAATTTTCTATCTAAGAATTGATAATGAAATTCTGAGAGTGATTACTTTATGTAAACAAATGAAAATAACATAAAATATGGACATGATGTAGATGAACTCATGTAGAAGCTATATATTTCTCCATGAGATGATAAATGATAAAGCAGTAAAACACGAAAGAAACAGTTGAGATGACTAAAAAATAAATTGTATGAAAAGAAATGTTTTTGGTTGATACATGATTGCTTTACAACCAAGGATGCTCTTGCATAAAACACCTAGGGTTGGAATAAAAGTGAATCCCTAACTTTCCAAGGGCTAGAGGAAAACCAAAGTGGTCCACCTCAACCTAAGAAATCCATGATGAATGCTCTACTGGTCTGTCTTTCCACTTTACTAGGTACTCCTTGTACTTCTTGTTCCTAGTGCTCCTTTCAATGATGGTGTTCAAGGTCTACTCAATCTGCTCCAATGGTTGATGTGGTAACTACTCTTCCAATCCAACTTCATTCTTAATCCCAATTTATTTTCCTTCATGATACTCATATATGTCTGCAACATTGAAAATCGGTGATAGACCAAGTGCCTCTGGTAACTCCACTTCATATGCATTTATTAAATCAAAATTCTTGAGAATCTTACATGGTCCAATATTCCTCATATTCAACTTATTGTATGTTCCAATTGGAACCTTTCCTTCCCAAGATATACCATAAATTCATCTCAAACCAAAAAATCCTTGTGCCTTCTCTTCTCATCTACTTGCTCCTTGTTCTTATTGTTCATGTTTTGTAAGTGTATCTAGACATGACTATGTAATGTTTCCATGAATCTTGCAAATTCTTCTACTTCTACACTCCTCTTATTCTCTATATTGATGTATCTAAGCTTCAAAACTTCTCTGGGATGTAGCCCTACACAATCTCAAAAAGGTTAGATACATCAATATAGAGAATACACCAACTCTTCCTTCATAAAGCTACACTTCATGATGTTTATTAACAATTTATCCTCACTTAACCTTTGTAATACTTGTTTGATATGCCACAAATTTTCTTTGGTCTTAGTGAAAGTTAGAATATTGTCCAAATGAAAAATAACAAACTTACCCAAGAATTTCTTGAGTACCTCATTCATCAACATCATGAAAGTGCTAGGTGCATTTTTCAATCCAAAAGGCATCACTAACCTCTTATACAACCCTTCATTAATCTTAAATTTATTTTTCCATTCATCTCCTTCTCTAATTCTTATTTGATGACATCCACTCTTTAGGTCAATATTTGTGAAATAATTTGCTCCACACACATAGTCCATAATATCATCTATCTTTGGAAATGTGAATCTATACTTGATAGTGATCCTATTGATTGATATTGAGTTTGTACGATCCTCCACTCTCCATCTTTATTTGGTTCTGGTATAACAAGTACCACACATGGGCTTAATCTCTCTTTGATCAATCCCTTCTTCAATAATTCTTATATTTGTCGATTTAGCTCCGTATTTTGTGTATGTTTCATCCTATGTGTTGCTTTGCTAGAAAAAATTACTCTCAGTATTAGATCTATATGATGACTAATTCTCCAAACTGATGGTAATTTGTTTAGTACATTCTTTGGTATGATATCTTGATATTTTGTCAACAATTTCACTACTTTTATCTATGATTGATTTTTATTTTTTGCAGTAGAATTTTTTGTCTCCTAATTATTGTACTTCTTTGGAATCAATAAAAACACATTTTCTCATGCCTCATTCTTTCCAGGAACTTCCTTCCATATACCAAATATAGTTTGTTAATGATACAAACTTCACTTTTTCCCTCTTCTCCCAAAGGTATCAATGTATGTCTCTTTCCATTTCAAGTCACAGTATAGGTATTTTTCCTTCCATCATGAATTGGTTTCATATCAATTTTACATGGTTTTCCTAACAATAAATTATATGAATCCATGGGCATAATATCACATAAGACTTCATCATTACATGATCCTATATTAAATTTCACCAAACACTGCTCACTTACTGATATCTTATGTTCATCCTGAATCCATGCTATATTATAGGGATTTGGATGTATTGATCTCTTCAAATTCAACTTGGTTACCATCTCTTAATTGAAACTTAATTATCGGTACTACCACTATCAATGGTAACTTTACATACCTTTTCTCTAGATTTACACCTTATCTTGAACAAATTCTCCCTTTGTGATAGTTCCTCGATCACTCCTTCATGCACTAAATCTCTTCTCATTACTAATGACTCACATTTCTCTAGTTTCCTAATTGAACTAGGGGATCCAATAGGTTCTTCATCCATATAATTTTTTCTTTCGATATGCCCAGTCCTCTTATCAATACTTCCCTAATGACATTCAAATTCTCTATATCCTTCACCTCTACACTTGAAACAAGTTCCTCTGAACGGTCTCTTCTCAAATATTCCTTCATCCCTCCTATATCCATCATTACAGTAAAAATTATGACCTCATTTCTCATTGCAATAGAAATTTGTATCATCTCTTCCTCTACGGTATGAATTATTGTCTTTCTCTTCACTGTAGTAGGGTTTCTCATCCTTGTTTTCATCTGCATGTGATCTTCTTCTCTAGATTCTTCCTCTTTCATTTCTCTATCTTTGTTCAAGCTTCTTGTTCAACTTTTCCTCTACGTTCAATGCAAATTGGTATGCTTCTTCAACTGTTTCCATATTTACCAAGATCAATTATTCTTGGATGTTTGTTCTTATTCCATTGATGTACCATGCAACCTTATCCTTTATTTCTTCACTATGTCTAGCTTTGATGATTATCTTGTAAAATTCTTCAGTATACTCTTTCACAGACTTCTCCTTTACCTCAAGTTTTACAATATTTTTAAAATTTCAAGTTGATAATCAACAACTATAAAATAATTCTTCAACTTTGTGAGTTTCTCCTTTCCCCTTCTATTCCTATCTAATTGAAATTATTCCCAAGCTATATAGTAGCATGTCCTTTCATTTTATATTTTGTGAATCTCACTATTTTTGGATCTTCAATTTCTTTATACTTAAAGTATTCCTCCATACCATTGATCTAGTCAATCAATTCCCAAGGTTTTAAATTTCTCACCTAATTTTGAATTTCAAATCTAGGTCTCTTACCAATCCTTGAAATGAATTTTAACATCTTTACCTAATAGGAATCTTCTTCTTCTAGTTTTTCTTCATTTTGATTTGTAACATGATCCAAATCATCATCACTTTCATCCACATGTCCAGGGTTTAGACCTCTCCTTATATCTTCTTCTACAATGTCCAAGCAAACTCTCATTACTATCATAATTTCTAACATTTCATCCATTCACCCAACAACATTTTCCATAACAAGTGCTCTCCTTGGGAGAATCGCTCCCCTTGATCTGGGACAACTGCCTTAATTTGATGATCTAGCTACAAGGTATCAATTGCCTCACAATCAGCTCTTGGTTGAATACACTTGTAGAATACCTTAGTTCAACGATTTTTTCCTCTCCAAAAGGACTCACAACTTTCTCTAATACCACTTGATGCAGTCATAGATGGAGGGTATAGAAAGGACTATCCAACCATGCAACTTAGATTTCAACACTGCGAGAATACACAAGAAATTATTAGAAAACCTAAATTATCATTAATTCATCAACTTGCAATCTTACATGCATTATATGTGGAATGACTAGGGCTCACAGGCCTACCACAAGGGCATTACAAGATATTATAGTTGGTACAAGGCCTTATTAAAATCCACAACCTTGAAGGTTGAATATAACTATCTTTTAACTAACTTGATTTATTTCTAATGGATTAAAAATGATCTTAAATATATGAATATCTAGCTCCAGTTTATGTGTTGGCCTCAAGGGCTTACAACCCTAAGTAAGATAAAAAATGTAGGTCGAACAAGAATATGAAAGAGAACCCATCAAGAAAAGGAAATATGTTGTAGATCTCCAACAATGTTTATGTAGACCTAAAATTTCTTAGATGATGCTTAATTAAGCTTTACACACTCTAGAAAATGTTCTTACAACAAGCTTTCTCCAAGTAGGCCCTGAATGCTCTATTTGAGAATTGATAGTGAAATTATGAGAGAAATAGATTTCTAAAAATGAATGCAAATCACTTGAAATATGGATATGATTTAGATGAACTAATTTAGAAGCTATATCCTATTCCATGAGTTGATAAATGATAATATGGTAAAACATCAAAGAAACTGTGGAGAGAACTACAAACTAAATTATACAAAAATAAATGTTTTTGGTTGATAAAAGATTGCTTTACAACGAGGGATGCTCCTACATCAATAATAATTGTTTAATATCCTTAAAATGATATTTTCCTTATTTATATAGCATATTGGAGAGGTAACACAATAAACCTAAAATAGTTCTACTCATTATATAATATAATTAATTACCCAAGTTTTCCACATGACCCAATATAACTAAATTAAGGGATGTTTACCATAAGTTAGAATCTCCATCCATCTATATACATTATATAATATATTATATACCTAGGTATATAAGATGTCATCCCTCCTTGACAATTTTGATCCTTGAAACATGAGAAGAAGAAAAA
Source organism: Sequoiadendron giganteum (assembly GCA_007115665.2). Taxonomy (NCBI): domain Eukaryota; kingdom Viridiplantae; phylum Streptophyta; class Pinopsida; order Cupressales; family Cupressaceae; genus Sequoiadendron; species Sequoiadendron giganteum. Next base: position 47,458,132 of record CM021106.1, read on the forward strand.
TAGTAATACAATTGTAAGTTATAAAAATTATGACACCATGTACTATCATCCAACCATCCGCAGGTGATATTAGTAGTGGTTTAGCCTAAAAATACCTAGATCCATTCCTTGATTGATATTTCATCAAGAACCCATTTTATTCCATTCCTCATCATAGTAGGTCCTCATTTTTTTCATAAATATAATTTTCTTCTATGATTCCCTTTATTCTTGCAATTAATCTTTGACTCCATGTAGATACTCAGTGATTGGAATTTTAATTTTAATTTATATCTATAATAATATATTTTTATACTCTTATTACACTTTTGTGTCCATTTTATCCCCAAGCCATGTTGTGTACTTTGTGTCAATTTTTGACCCTTTTCACTTAGATAGTATTTCTCCTAGCCATATTTGTTACCTTTATAATTTACCTAAGCATTATTTATCCTTTTGAAATGTTTTCTTTTATTTAATTTTTGACCCATTTCTATGTCTTAAACCTTCTTTTATTTTCCCCTAATTGAGACCTGTACTCCTTTGTTAAGCCTCAAGTTGTCATCCTTAGCCTTGTCCTTAGTTTAAACCTTGAACATTTTCACTTCCCAAAACATGTTTAAATTATAAAATAATCCATGTGTACACCTATTTATAGATTACAACCTTTCAACTTAAGGTCTCCTCATAAATTGAGCTTGATTTTTATTTGTAAACACTAGCCTAAAATTCACCACCCAATAGTTCAACCTTATCTTTTCATGCCCCTACTAAAATAACTAAATGTAAAATAATTAATTATAACACCTATTTTCTCGGCAAGGTCCTTTCCCTAAAATACCCAAAAACATCTATAAAAAGTAGCCTCCTTTACCCCATTTTAACATAAGTAAAGATAATTTATTATTTAGTCATAATTGCTATGATAATATTATTCATAAACAAAATTACTATAGTATTTTAAAAATATTTTTATAGATTATCTTTTAGCTCTTAGTCTCAGATACTTTTATCTTTCTCATGGACACTTTTGTACATGATTCTTCATAATAAGGTAGTTGATTTCCTTGGATTTAAGCTAGGCGAGCCTTTTCTTTTTATGTTTTTAAGGAAAATGATTTTTTTTAAATTGGAATTTAATTACTAAAATATATAAGAGTCTATGCCTAGTTACAATTTGTATGTGATTGGGGTGGTCACAATTATAAACAACAACCAAAACTAGGCATAAAACATATAAAAAACATAATACAGTTCACGAGGAACTATCAAAATATAACACAATTCAACATTACATTGATTATATATTGTTCATTCCTATTTCTCATTGGAAATATTCATGCTCAACTAGGACTCAATCCTAAGAATAGATCCTAGGGGTGGAAAGATACATTCCTAGCTATTGGTACCAAATTTATGATGGGTTATCTTCAGATCTCTAACTTCTACACCCCTTTTAATCTTATACTAGTGCATGTTGGAGTAAATAAGTCATTATTTGATAATTAATTAATCACAAATTAATTATTAGAGGCTTTTTTACTTTATTTCAGTTAAGATAAACTTAGGAGTTGATATTTAATATTTAGTTTGATTCTTATTATTAGATTGGACTAATTTTAGGACAAGTTTTCCTCATTGCATGAGATTAAAATAATTGTCTCTATCTTGTTAAATCCACATGTAGGGTTTGCTTGTGCATTGATTATATAAATCTTGCACATTCATTTGTAATATTAATCTAGGCTATTTGCATCAATAATAATTCTTAGGTTATTAAGCACAATCTCACTTTTGATCTTCTTTATTGTGATAGGTAATTGCTTGTTGGTGTTTCATGGGAATTATGGATTGAATTAGTCAATTCCAATAGTGCGCCTTAGAATATTGGGTTTTAAAGACTATATTCATTCTTGAATTTTCTATCTATATTCCTCAAATATTGAGGGAAATAATCTACCTCCTTAATATCATCTTTAAATATTGGAGCAGTTCCTTCATCAAGGATCTTCATAAATATGTTTGTAGGCATATTTATAGTTATAGTATCCTATTCCACAATCAATAGAAATGTGATTCTAGATTTAGACTCAGTAAAGACCCATTATTTTCCTTGGTAAATGTTCTCATTCCTTCTCTTCCATAAAAACCACAATACCTCAGTAGACAAGACAAACCAAAACACATTAGACTCAACTTTCAAACCTTTAACATAGCCACTAATAATATCAAACTATGAAGCTTTATCCCTACTATCCCACCTGAGAAGGTTACCCATAATAATAGACCAAATGACACTAGCATAATGAAAATGAAAAAAAATATCTTCTAAAATATTCAACTTCATTGCACATAAAATAGAACAAGTTAGAGGGACCATTTTTTAAACCATAAAACCATATAAAGCAAGATCTTTTTGGTTCAATCCATTTGGACCAAGAGATTTTAACCAATTTAGAATAGTTACTAATTTTAAGATCAAGGTTCGAAGACTTATTAACATGTTATAGTATTTCCTTAGGAAGAGTTAACATCTTGTATAAGCCCTTACTATCAGAGGAGATGGAGAGAAGGAAGAGAGGTGGGAGTGGGTGTTTGAAATCTTCAAAATGAGATGGAGATGGAGAATGTGAATTAGAAAATGATGATGCTTTGTTGCTAAGTGGTAATGGAAGGCTCTTGCATCTTGTCTGCTTCAAGGATGTTTTGTTGGGCTCTTCATGTTGTTGGCTTGCGGTTGGTCTCAAGGTGTTGCTTGGTGGGTTGGAGTGAATCAACGTGTTGGCACTCTCAAATTTTGCAAATTTGAGATGCCTATTTCAAAATTTTGTTTTTGCACTTTCAGAGGTGCACCTGACGAATCAGTCCTAACTGACCCGCTTTGGAGGCTTATAATTTAAAGCCTATTGATTGTCGTGCAAAACCCAGTTGCAAACATACTCAGTAGACCTATGTGAGTAGGCATGTCAATTTTCACCTTCCCATGATGAGTTCTGACAACATTTTAAAAAGTGAAGCTGGAGGGTTTTTGCACTATTCTGTTGTTTGTAGATGTTCAGTTTGCGAAACAACTTCCTGTTTGAGCTTGGTTTTTGCAACCAGTTCACTGTCATGTCAGAACAAGTGTTGCTCCACATTCCCCACATCAACATGATCCCGGGTGTCAGTTTGTAGAACCTCACGATCTGATTTGCTATTTTTAGCAAATTGAAATCAAATGCAGATTGTTCTGTTTTATAGCTGCATTCTTGACAGCTTTTCTGAGAGGCCAACTTCGACCGTAAATAACTTTTGATAGGTGATGTTTCAAAGTAATTCCTTTTGCACACGTGCTCAAGGTATCTAAATGTTCCACCATATCTGATGGCAGCTCGTCAGGGGTTGATTTGTTATGTTTACAAATTAGCAGTCGAGTGTGTTCTAATTGATTCTGAATTGCTGTTGTTTCAAAAAATCTTGACTGAGCAACTTTGCTGATTAATTTTCGGTTCCTCGTAATCTGTTTCCCTGATCTGTCTTTTGCACTATACTAATGGATCAAATTACTATGTGCTTGCAATTTTTTATGGTTTCACGAGGTCGTTTGATCAGTTTCCTAGGACGATTCCTAAGGCAACTTGGCCTGTTTTGACCATTTTCCAAAAGGGGCAAAAAACAGTTTCTAACTGCAACCCAATTCGTTTTTTAACTCCAAAATTCATTTGAATGTTGTGCTTGATTGATTTGAGCATAAACTTGTTTGAAAACGAATTTTTTTTTAGTCGGGCCCACATGAAACCCGACTTGTGTCACAAGTGTGGTTGGTAAGACCTATGAATAGTGTTTAGAAGTGATTGTCTCACTACAATTCTTCTGTTGTGATAGATTAAGTGGATTAGACATTCAAAATCTTGCAAGCACGAAATATTTGACAGGCTTCTATGCCTAGAGTATTTGATGGGTCTCGAGATAAATCGTTGACTTCAAAGGTGTCCATGACACTAAAGAGGAAAATCACTCTATACAGGCTAATTTGTTCAAATTTTTCTGATTATGTGGGTACACATTTATTTGCAGCTAGTTTTGGCTCGTATTTGGAAAAGATAAAATTCAGTATGGTTTTGATTTTAGTTGCAATTTCTTAACGGATCATGGTGGATTGAGGGGCATATCTGGAGGTTATTTATGGTTGAGCCATGGAAGATTGTTGATGGACTCTTTGATCACATTATTGAGGATCTATTAGTACACAATGGATCAAGGCTCCTGTCAGTACATTGATTGGCGTAAGGAGTAAAAAAATGAGTTATGTTTTGTGTTGTTGTACTCTTTGTAATCTACATTTCCATCTTCCAACCCGCAGCCAATGAAGAGGGGAAGGCGCCATTACACGGTGTACTGAATGAATTGGTTGAAGTGGCTTTAGAAACTTCCAGCCAATGAATTGGAGTAGTGGAACATGATGAATGGGGTACGACCAGAGGTTGTTGGAGAGGGCCCGCGACCAGTGAGGAAAGGGCTCGCGCGGGTTGCAGCATGAGGGTGTAGACTCGGCCTAGACAGTAGTGAAAAGAAGGCCCGCGACTGGCAGAATGGAGAGCTCGCAGCCAATGAAGAGGGTGAAGGGCACGAGAAACAACAGCAAGGAAGGCTCGCGCCTAAAGAACAAAGCTTAGGCGCGGGTGTATGAGAAATGGGACACCATTATTGCAGGATATACACAAAGAGAATAGGATGGAAAACCCATGCCGCACATGAAGGAGCTCACGAGGTGGAGAAGACAGTGAGAAGAGAGAGGCACGAACAGCAGTGAAGAGGGCTTAGCTTGCAACGAATGATGGAGGGAGACCCGCACAGGAGGAGAATTGGAAGCTTGCGCCAGTGAAAAAGGAAGCCCGCACACACTTCACGAAGGGGCAGAGCTCAAGAAAATGAGGGAAGCCACCAGGGATGTGGGCAAATGCCACCAGGGAGATGGCCCGCGCCAGCCAAAGGAAGGGAGGCCGGTGTGTTGGGTAGGTGGGCGCACCAGTGATAAATTGAAGCCTGCGCAGGTTTGAAGGAGTGGGTTTGCGCCAAATGAGAGAGGTTGGAGAGACTTTTATGGGTGTGACTTGCAGCATGGAGAGCCTGCGGGTAGAAGGGGAAAGCCCGCGCTCAGCAGTGAAAGGAGGCACTCAGGGAGGTGACCAAGTAGGGATGGCAATGCGGGAGTAAACTGGGGCACATGCCAGGCAAACAGCGAAGGGGAGAAGCCTGTGGATGGCAGAGAGGAGCTCGATGGAGAGTGAGGTGCAAGTTGTAGGGGTGAAGAGGCCCGCGCCCATGAGTGGAAGCCCGTGCAAACCAGAAGAAAGAGGTGCGGCCATTTCCAAAAACAAGCATGAGAATACTCCAAAAGGAGATTTAGGGCATTCTCGCACACCTCGCGGGAATGTCGATGATGCAAGCAAAAAGCTCGCGAGGTGTGTGAGAAGGCACGGGGAGGATTTTAATTAAAAATTTAAAATGGATTGCATAGTCTGATTTACAATTTGAGGTGGGCCCATTTTTTATATTTAAATGATCAGGGATTTGGGGTAGATTAATTTTCTCGAGGAGGTAAAGCGAGATATGGGTAAAACAGTTTGCTGAAACAGGGAGATTTTTATGTAAATGAATATTTTAAATGAGCATTTAAAATATTTAAGATGCATGGGCAAGGTAAATATTAAATTGGGAGATGATTATAAGGCATGGGTAAATTAATTTTTATTCAAATACAAACAGTTGAAATATTTTAAAATACTGAACAGGTAATAGTTTATTACTTGAATAAGGATTTTTAAAAAATAGAAAGCTTTCACTGGAGGTTAATAATTATTCACTGGGTGAAGTGTTGTTGGGAAGTTAAGTAATGTGCTGCAAATAAAATGGAATGGGAGAAATTGCATAAAATGAATAAATATTCACCTTGCAAAATATTTTATTTGTTGGAAGAGTTATGAGCTTAAGTATTAAAATTGTGAAACTTTAATATTTGAAGAAATATAAGCTGCAGCAAATGAAGAGCAAAGAATAGAAAATAAAGTATGCACTAGAAAATATATTTTGTAGCCAGGAAAATGAAAAAGAATCTCCACATGGACAGATTTTCTGTTGCTGGGCAATGATGGGCAAAGGCTGTTTTGAGAAGTAAAGTTTGTTGTGGGAGGAAGAGGAGAAGATATTTTGCAGATTTGTTGATCAAAGGGAATGGAGCTGCCATGTGTCTGCAACAGATTCGAATTTAGAGCTTCTTCTATTTCCTCCATTCTTCTATATCATCTCTTCTCTTCTCATTATACAGGGTTCCAATTTCTGAAAGCTCTGCAAGGCAGACATAAGCTGTGGGTAAATTGTAAATCTAGGGGGAAATATGACTATCGGTCATTTTTAATTTGAAAGTGTATGTTCTGAATTGTTCTATCATGTTATTTTAGTTGATAATTGTCTCCATGGCTGAATTGTAATGCTATTTTGGATTCAATAATAAGATTTTCTGAATCTATTCATGCACATTTGTTGCATTTGAGTTACATTTGTTGTTGCCTTTTATTCTATGAATGATGTAATTTCTTTAATAAAGCACTAGGTGCTTGTATTACTGCCTATTGTTCAGGGATAGTGTAATTGCTTTGACAAATGTGACAAGAATGTTATGTTTCAGGTGGATTCATAAGAAGGATTATCAGAGAAATTTGCAGTGGTCTGGTTGTCATAATGTGACAACATTTGTAAGACCTTTAGAGCATGTCCAACATTGAAAGATAAATGCTAGTTATATGACTCCATAGCCCATCTTTATGGCACTGGTCCATTATCATGTTTTTGCTATTTTTAGTTTGGTCCCAACTCTCTAAATCAAAAACCATTTAAAATATGTTTTGATGAGCTGTGTTTGTCATGTTCTCCTTGCTGATTAGTGAAATTCATTCAATACTTTGCCAATATTGAGTGATATTTTAGGTTTCTCAGCAATTTTGTGAGAGCATAATTTGTTGAGCAATATCCTATTACTTGTGTGTTTATATTGTCTGATATTGCTAAAGGGTTACCCCCTAGGTCTTACAGAGCCTGAAGTGCAGGGGAAATGTGTATCCATTCCATTTCCTGTTAGTTGGCCACTAGTTTTTGTTGTTCTTCAATATAGAGGTTGGCTACCTCTTAGAGAATTACAAAACCTAGTTGGGTTGCATTTTTAAACACCAACAAAATGAGAATAGGAGAAATAGATCCATTTTGAATGGAGATGGCGAGGATGTTGTTTATGATGTTGAGGATGACCTTCCTGCTTCCATGGCTCTTTTTTTTTTGTCTAAGTCTAGGTTGTTGATGGTGGATGTTGCTTTCGATTATGACTTGGTGTTTTCTCTAGTATATTTTGGTAGCCATTTCCAACGTTTTGCTTCCCATTTCTTAGTTTCTTAGTAGGTTGTGTTTGTTGGTGGTTCTTTGTTGATGCTCTCTGGTTGTCTTTGTATCATTTTGTTTGGGAGGTTTTTTCTTGAGGGTTGTCCTTTTGGCCACATTCTCCATGCTATTTTTGCTAGGTTTGGGTTGTTGATGGTGGATGTTGATTTGGGTTGTGGCTTGGTGTTTTATTTGGTATATTTTGGTTGCCCTATCTAACATTTTTTTGCCTACTTCTTGGTCTCTTGGTGGGTCGTGTTTGCTGATGGTTCTCGATTGGTTCTCTTTCTTTGTACCCCTCTTTTTGGAAGTTTTTTTCTTGAGGGCTATCTTTTTAACAACATTTTTTGTTGTCATGTTAATGTGTCTCTCTCAGCCTTGGTGTTGTCGGTTTGTGTGGAGTTTTGGAATTCTTCTTCAGGGGTAATTTTTATTTTGGCTTTCATCGGGTCTATGGAATGTTTATTGGAAAGGGTGAGAGTAAACCTCTTTTCTTCTCATTTGGAGAATCTTGGCAACTTCATTTTCTTGAAGCTATATTTTATGGAAGGGAGATGGTTTTTTTTTTGAGGTTTGGGGCTCGCTAGGCATTGGTTTGATGTTTTATTATTCTAGAAAGGTTAGTTGGGGGTTGTTTTGAGATTCATACTAAAAATCTTATTTTTGATGACAACCCACATAGTTTTAAGGCAAAAGGTTACTATTTCTACTCTTTTTTTTGTCATTGCTACTATGGATGTGATCGTGTTTAAGGCTGATTTTTTTGCTGCAATCTCAGTTGTGGTGTTGTTGTGTGAACTTTGGGTCATGACCCTCCCTAAGATGGTGAAGTTTATTCTTATGAAGGGATTTTATTGTCTTTTGAAGGCTGTTTTATTTTATTGGTTGAAGGCTCCTTATTTTGTGTTGATGATCAAGGGTCTCTCATTGGCTGAGCTATTACAAATTCCTTTTCTAAAGGCTCAATTTTTTTGGTTTTTTTCTCTAGTGTTTGAAGTGCTTTGTACTTCCTTCTTGTTCTAGTATCTCACTTTTCCAAAGGTGGTTTTCATAGCCCTTCCTTCGGAAGTTTTCTTTCTAGATCTATAGTTAGGGTCTTCTATGGAGGTGGAGGTTGTTCCCATTGAGGCAAAGCCCTCTTCTATTGAGGTGGAGATGGTTGCTATAGATTTGGCAGGGATTTGTTTTCTCTTCTACTTTCTCCTATAGAGGTGGAGCTTGTGGGGGTAGAAGAGTGAAGTATTTGGAGGTTTGGGCTCTCATATCTTCCTCATCTATAGAAGGGTGATCCCTCATATTAAGGTGGAGTTAGGGTTGGTGATTTAGGTGGGGTGCTAATGCAAGAAGGTGATGTTCTTTAGTGTTTCGTTGTGCTCTCTAACTCCCCTATTGAGGTGGGTTTGTTGGATTTGTTAGTGTTTTTTTTAGGGGTTTGATGGTGTTCTACACCATTAAGATGATTGTCTCTCTTGTCTTAGTGGTGTCTTCCTTGAGCGGGTGGTTTATTGATGCCTAGTTGATACAAGAAGTGTCTTTATTTACCTAAGGGTTCTAGGTCTCAATTAAATTATAGCTATAAAGGGATCTTGGTCCCTTGTTTTCTTACCTGATGCAACTTGTGTAGTCATGCCTTTTTAGCTGCTACTGTTGTAGGGCTACTATTGGTATGCATATTTGCAACATTATTTTCTTTGTTAGGGTTATGAATCTCTTCAAAACTAGTCTGTAATGGGTTTTGGGTCCCATAAAACCTATTTCACCCCTAATAAAAAAAATCTTGTATAGGTTGATAGATTTAATAGTCAAAAGTGGGGAGCCATCTATCCAAAAATGTAGTCAAATTCTTCTTTCTTATTAATCTTTTCCTAGGGCACCATAGATTTTTTAATATAGAGTATGTTCTCTTTTATGACTCGAGAAGGGGAACTCATTATTTAGTTGTTCCCAAATTTTGATACCTTCATTATTAATTATATCATTAAATCATCTGATTCCTTTCCTATTCCATTTGAGAGCAAAGCATCCTCTAATAAGTGCTAGATGATTATTTGAACCATTCTATGTTATTTTATTTTTCATTAAATCCATATTTCTAATCAATTAACTCCTTGAATGACCCCTAGCCCTCTAGATACTAGTAAATGTTGCAGACCCAACTAGGCTTGCCTAAAATTTCTCAAATAAGATATCTTGATTATGCAAGTAATTCCATTGTCTAGACTTTTTTGGAACAACCTCCATTAAATTATTTCTAACTAGAACCTTCCAAGTATCATCTCCAAATAAGGCTTTTGTTATCCATTTTATAGCTAGTGCCATACCTTTCTTTTGCAGGTCTTTAAGACCCAACCCTCCTCCATCTTTCCTAATATAACACTATTTCCAATTCACTACATGATTTTTCCTTTTATCCTTACCATCAAAAAAAATAAAATATCTAATTATCTTTTGGATCTCATTTATTTGGTAGCTAGTAAAAAACCATGCATAGTATATTGAGTATGAGGCAAGGATTTTTTTGCACACCTGCACTCTCCTAGAAAGAGAAAGATGGTTGTTATTCCAAATCCTTTTTTTTTTCATTTCTTACATACATCTAGTTCCACATGTATTTCAATGAAGGGTTCATTGAGAATGGAAGCCATAAGTACCTCAATATTCTTTCAAGTACATGTCACTACCAAGCAACCCTAGCTAACCAATTTGGAGGCACATGATCCAAACACAACATTAGGGATTTAGAATTAGAGATTTTTGAACTTGATTCTTGATAGAAGACATTTATCCTTTCACCAAGATTGACCAAATTATTTTCAATAAATTTAGGAAATAAGGTAGTATCATCTATAAAATGAATATTCAATAAAGAGGATTTATTAGGTAAGGTTACACCTTTTAACTGGGGCCTATTCTTTTCTATTCTCAAGATATAGTAAAGAGCTTCTACAAAAAATCATAAATAGGGTAGGATATAATGGACACCCTTACCTTAATGATCTAATCAATGGGAAAGAATCTGAAAGTGATCCATTAATTTCAATTTGGTAATTTGTATCCTTGAATAGGATCTTCACCATGTTATAGAATTCAATGGGAAACCCAAATGCATCCAAAATGCACATTACAAAAGACCACTCAATTCTATTATATAATTTTTCAAAATCAAGGAGAAAGATACCCGCATTTTGTTTGATTTTCTTTTCCCAAACTAAGGCCTCCCAACTAGTTATCAGGTTCTCCAAAATGTACCTTTCCTTAATAAAACTAATTTTGGTATTATTTATTATGTCAAGAAGGATGGAGGTCAATCTTCTTTCCAACAATTTTGCAAGAATTTTATATGAAACATTTAACTATGTGATAGGTCTCCAATTCCTAATGTTTCTCTTACCACATTATTTTGGGAGGAGCTTTATAATTCCCCTATTAATCTCAGCCCCAAGTGTTCCTGTTACAAATTCTTCTTGGTAAAGAGCCTGAAGATCATCCACAATCCACTCTAAATTTTTTTTATAGAACTCTTTTGGTAGACCATCCACCCTAGGTGACTTCCCATTCTTGAATGAAAGAATAACTTATTTAATTTCCTCCTTGCTTATACCTTTACTTAAGATTCTTTCCATATCCTCTATTATTTTCTGGGGTATCGTTTTCTTACAAATATCTTGATCCTTTTTTAATTTGTAGCTACAATCCTCTCTATAGACACGTAAAATATGCATGCACCTAATCTTGATCTTACTAACACCATTTCATCTCGAATCATCTCCTTTGCTAGTCATTTAATCGAATAATTTGTGTTTGATTAAATTCATCACTCTTTATCTCTTAACTAAATAAATCAACTTTATCTAATTAAGTCATCATCTCTTGTTAATTAAATAAATCAATTTTATTTAATTAATCTCTAAAGTCATCTCATTTAACTTAAATAAATCTTTCTTTGGTTTAAATACAATATCATCACTCTTTAATTAAATAAATCAAATTTTTAATTAATTAAGTCTTTAATCATTTTCCTCTCATTTTGATTTAAATCAATACTAAAATTTAAGTCAAAATGGTCAAACCATCTAATCTCTCATTAAATTGATCAAATCTTGATTAAGTTAATCTCAATCACTAAAATCCTCTAGAGAATGCAACTTGCATAGTAAATCAATTACTTTGATTTATTTAATTGCTTATTTTTTCTCAACAAGGAATAAGGAAAAAATATTCCCTCAAATTTGAATTCAAAATCCAAGTGGATGGGTACTTCCAACAAGGCATTCACTCCTCTTACATGTCCTTGTGCTTTGAGCCAAGTGACATTAACTCCATTTATTTCAAATTTGAATCTCATAGCATTTATCATGCACATTGACCAAAATGTGTTCATTCCTCAACAATTCACAACAAGTGGCACATAGCCATTGGGTGTTGAATGATCACACATTTCTCAATTCCACTCTCTCTTCCATTTTGGAAATCTATAAATGAGAGACTTTTCCTCTCATTCTATCATCCATAACTTGAATAAAGTTACTATACTCAACTTCATCCTCAAGCATATCTAGTTTCATCTATATACATCTAAAAATGGTCATTATAAATCAAGTCTGTTAATTAATTAAATATGAATTATTTAATTAATATTCTAAAGTCATCTACATATAAATAAATTCAATTATTTATTTATATCGTTCACCTTTCTAATTCTTCTAGCTTAATTAAATAAATAAGTTTATTTAATTATCATCATCTTCTTCTTAATTAAATTAAATAAATTCCATAATTTATTTATATTAATTATCATATTATTTTAAGTTTGAATTTTCAAATAATGAAATATTCTTCTAAATTCATTTTCTACATTTAATTAAATATTCTAAAAATATTTAATTAGAAGCTTTCTTCTCTTTACTTAATTAAATATTCTAAAAATATTTAATTAGAAGTTTTTTTCTCTTCACTTAATTAAATATTCTAAAATATTTAATTAGAAGCTTTCTTTTCTCCACTATAATTAAATATTTCTAAAATATTTAATTAGACACTTTCTTCTCTTCACTATAATTAAATATTCTAAAATATTTAATTAGAAACTTTCTTCTCTCCATTTGATTAAATATTCTAAAATATTTAATTAGAAGCTTTCTTTCCCACATAATTAAATATTCTAAAAATATTTAATTAGAAGCTTTATTTCCCACATAATTAAATATTCTATAATATTTAATTAGAAATTTTCTTCTTTTCATATTTAATTATGTATTTTATATATTTAATTAAAGCGTCGTTATCATCTCTCACACATAATTAAATATTATTTATTTAAATTATGGAAGCTTCTAATTATTTGTCACATATAATTAAATAAATTTATTTATTTAATTATGGATTTTTCCTCAAACTATCAATTAACTTGTCATAAAATAAGTGCACAAATGACAACTTTCCTTCATTTTTGAATGGAAAAAGTTGTATAGGAGGAAACATCTCCCTTTATTCTCTCAACCTTCCATCTTTTTCTCAACTTCTCAATCTCTCACCATTCATCTTGACAGGTTTGAACTCAACCGTTGATCTTGGCCAGTTAGATTGTTGCCTTCAAAAATCTATAAATACAACCCTCTTGTGAGTTGAAAAGGATCCTAGATTTTGTGAATTTAGCATAATAATTATAGTTGCATTCAAATCAGCATCTTAGCATAATCATTTTAAAGTTCATAGCATAGAAATTTCAAGTTAATTTCATGGCTTAAATCACATAGCAATAGACATGCATGTTGCATCAATCTCATTCTCCTATGTTGTCATTTCAACAAGCTACTACTTACACCAACTGAGAGCCAATTACTTTAATCAAATCCTTGGAGATAGAGAACAATGGAATGCATTTGAAATATTTACTGTTATTTAGATTTTTCTTTGTGTTTTTAATTAGTTTCTTTCAATTTAATGTTTCATTGGTGTGTTAGTTTATTTTCTAGTTAATCCGCATATTCTAACAACACATCATTCGTCTCATCAAATTCATAGCTAGGTTATTGCAGGTTTTCTCAAGAACTCATCTTGTTCTTCATCAACAAAGTGGATCAATCTCCATCAAATCATCAAGCTTACAAAGGAGTTGGGAAAGGGCCAATTTCGATATATCAATTGGCACCAACTCCCCCATGGGATAAAAAAATTTCTTTGTTTCGATAGATTTTATTTAGTTTTTGCATTGTTCTTCATTTTCATTTCTATTTGAGCATTGAAAATGGATTTCATGGGGAATCCTTCTTTCATCTTGCATTTTGATCTAATAACATGTTTGTGCAGGTATGAAACTAGGGTTCACATTTTGGCGCTAGAAGGAGGGCGAACTTGAAGAATCTAAAACATTTTTTTGGTTAAATTCTATTGTTTTTGTATTTTTTGTCTTCCCATTTCAAACTAAGCCGCTGGAGGTCAAATAGAGTCGCTCTCAGGTTTAAACAATGCCACTGGAAGTCAAATAGAGTTGTTAGAAGGAATTGCGCCACATTTGTGATCTCTGTTTTTCCAAACAGAGCCACTAACTTCACTAGAGCGCCACTTGAAACTCAAACAACACCGCATTTGCAAATAGTTCCACTACAAACAACACCGCCTTTGATTTATTGTATTTTTACCCAAACTTAAAATTGTCGTATCTTGGTCATTTTTTGGTCTTTTTCAGAGCTTCGTTTTTTGAAATGGGGTAGAATTTCATAAGCTATCCAATGGTGTAGGTGTTTCTCAAATTTCATAGAGTTAAAATTTTCAAACTTTCACCTAATGTCAAAACACCATAAAACTTGGTCTAAATTTTAGGGTTTATATGCTTACACATTTATCTAACCCTCATATCTTTTTGTTTCTTGATTTCATCTAATATTTAAAGTTGTATTGCAGGTTTTAAAGGATCATGGAGCATGGAAATGAAAGAAATAAAATCTCACATGATTATAACAAGTGTTTTTAAACACTTTGGGAGAACTTATAATCCCTTTCTAAGGATTTGTTTAATTTATACTTTAGGAAACACTAATTTTATTTTAGACTCTAAAAAGAACACTACAAAAACTTTCAAAAGTTTGCAAAAGGCTTAAAAAGAACCTTAGAAACAATCTACTAGATTTGGTTTAAGGTTTAAAAATTGAGCAAGGCAACTTCCACATTTGAATTGGTGCTTTAAAAAGAAATCATTTTTCTTTGTGGGATTAAAATGAACAAGTACTATTTTTTTTTTGTAATTATTTATTCAAATTAATATCATCAAAAGGTCCTAAGCGCTTCTCTCATGCCTCATGGAGATTTTGAGAATCAAAAGTTCTTTTGGTGATCTTAAGTTGAATAAAATAATTTCCTCCACATTTCATTTTAAGAATTAAAATTGAACCAAACATGCGAGAGCCTAATCAAGCCATACTGTACCAACTTGTATAGAACACAACAAGCACTTGTAGTCTACACATGAATCCAAGATATCAAAGCCACTAAAAATAGTATAATTAATGAAGTAAATGTGCCAACCAAAGTATGAATCAACTGAGAGGATAACCATCAAACCATCAAGATGCCAGATAACCATAAGATGACATCAAGGACAAAAAAACATACGAGGGATTCAACAAACTCCCCCTTTGTCCTTGATGGCAAAACTGAGCCACCAAACCAAAGATAAAGAACTGTAACCAGATGCTCAAAAATCTCCCCCTTTTTCACACAAGGATAAAGGGAGACCAATCAAAGATAATCCGGAACCAACTATGACATTCCATCAAACTGCATAAATCACATTTGAGTAGCAAAGTATAAGCTGCAGGAAGAGTTAACCAACTCCCCCTATCACCAAGATAGACTGATTATGATAACAAATATTGAGAGACCACTCCCAATCAAGACCAAAGTCTCTCAAAGACATCTTTGGCCAAAGGTTTTGTAAAAATGTCAGCAACCTAAGCTTGTGTAGGAACATATTGCACAGACACCTCATTAGCCAACACCTTTTCACGAAGAAAATGAAACTTTATAGCTATGTGTTTAGTTTGAGAGTGCATAACTAGATTTTTTGAGATATTTATTGCACTAATATTGTCACACAGAATAGTAATTGGTTTTGGAATTTTAATACCCATATTTGATAATGTCTATGACATCCAAATTACCTGAGTGTAGCAAGAAGTGGCAGCTATATATTTTGCTTCGGCAGTGGATAGAGAGACAGATTCTTTTTTTTTGTTGTGCCAAGCCACTAAACGATCACCAAGAAAGAAAGTAGCACCACTGGTGCTTTTCCTATCATCTAGACATCCTGCCCAGTCAGAATCAGTATAAGCTATTAAAGAGAAATCATTGCTTCTAGGATACCAGAATCCATAATCAATTGTTCCTTGTACATACTTAAGGATTCTTCTCACAGCATTGATGTGAGATTCTTTAGGAGCAAATTGAAAACGAGCAACCATGCAGACAAGTTGCATTATGTTAGGTCTTGAGGCTATTAAATACAATAGGCTGCCTATCGTAGACCTATAATTAGTTGAGTTTACAGCAGGGGAGTCATCAACTTTGCTAAGTTTACAGCCAGTAGCCATTGGGGTGCTTACTGGATGACTTTCATCCATTTTAAACCTTTTTAACATTTCTTTTGCATATCTTGTTTGAGATAGAAAGATGCTAGAGTCAAGTTGTGAAATCTAAAGACCTAAGAAAAATGACAGTTCTCCTAACATTGACATTTCGAATTTAGATTCCATGATTTGTGAGAATTTTTTGCTCAAGGCAACATTGTTGCAACCAAAAATGGTGTCATCAACATAAATTTCAACAACAAGAATATCAAATCCTTCAATTTTAACATACAGATTGTTGTCAACTCCTCCTCTAGTGAACCCTTTTGACAGTAAATGACTGTCCAATCTAGAGTACCAAGCTCTAGGAGCTTGTTTTAGGCCATATAGAGCCTTTTTCAGCCTGCAGACATGATTTGGTTTGTTTTTACATATAAACCCTTCAGGCTGCTCTATGCAAACTTCTTCTTCTAAGTATCCATTTAAAAAGGAAGTCTTTACATCCATCTGATATATAATGAAATTTTTGAAAATAGAATATGCTAAGAAAATTCTAATGGATTCAAGCCTAGCAACAGGAGAAAAAGTTTCACCGAAATTAATACCTTCTTGCTGAGCATATCCTTTGCAGACATATCTGGCCTTGTTGCAAACAACCTGACCATTTTCATCATGTTTGTTTCTAAAGATCCACTTTCCACCTATGACATTTTTGTCATTTGGTCTTGGGACTAGATCCCAAGTTTGATTTTTCTCAATTTGATCGATTTCTTCCTGCATTGCATTCACCCGACATTCATCTTTTAGAGCATCATTAAAAATTTTGGGCTCAAACTGGGTGATCAAACAAAATGCAGTAAGCTTAGCTATGTGAGCATTTTCATCAAGGTTAATAGATTTTTTCCTTGTTTGAACTCCTGCAGATCTATCTCCTATAATCAGATCCTTTGGATGATTTCTAGCAAGAGATTTTGATGTAACTTTGGGTTCACATTTTTCTGTGCTGATTTCAACATCTTCATATTGTGCTTCAGCAAGTTTAGGGCTTGTTGGTTTGGGTTCAGGCTTTGTAGTTTCAAAGCTCTTTGTAATTATATCAAGCTCAAATTCATCCTCTTCATCATCCTGTAAAGGTTCAGCATCTAATAAAGGATTTTCATCAAATTTAACATTGACAGATTCAACAATTTTGTTCAGCCTATTGTTAAAGCATTTATAGGCTCTGCTGTGTGTAGATTATCCTAAAAAGATACCTTCATATGTTTTAGATTGGAAACTACCTAAGTTTTCATCATCTCTTTTGATAAAGCACTTGCAGCCAAATATTCTAAAATACTTAATTTGGGCAGATTTTCCATACCACAATTCATATGGAGTGAAATTTGATTTCACTCTGATCTGTACTCTATTCAAAATATAGACAGCTGTATGAACAACTTCTTTCTAGTACATATTTGCCAGATTTGCTTGATTCAACATGGTTCTTGCCATTTCTTTGACACTCCTATTTTTTCGCTCAACTACCCCGTTTTGCTGGGGTGGCCTAGCAGCAGCATACTATCGTTTTATGTCATGTTTGTCATAGTAGTCTATGAATTCTTGTGAGGTGAATTCACCACCTTTGTCAGATCTTAAACACTTCAGTTTTAAGTCTGTTTCTCTTTCTACCAATTTTCTAAAAACTTTAAAGCGTTCAAAAGCTTCTGATTTATTTTTGAGAAACGTAACCCATACCATGCGAGAGTAGTCATCAACAAACAACATGAAGTATTTCTCACCATTTATAAATCTAGTCCTTGTAGGACCACATAAATCAGTATGAACAATTTGTAGAAAAGTGTTCCTTGGACTTAAAGCTTACCTTGGTTTGCTTTCCTTTTAGACACTCTTTACAAACAACTTTTTCAGGGTTTCTAGGAGAGGGCAGACCTCTTACATTTTGATTTTTGCCAATTCTGACCATATTGTCAAAATTAATGTGGCCTAGTCTCTTGTGCCACAACCAACTTTCTTCAACATGACTCATTAAGCATATACCCAAGTTGTTCTCATGTCTAGAGGTGTCTAGTAAGTTGTAGACATTTCCTTTAGTCCTCCTTTTAGCAGTAATAGCTTTACCTGACTGGTTTTTGATTTCACATCCTTGTGAAGTGAATAGGACTTGATAGCCACTATCACATATTTGACTGACACTCAAAAGGTTGTGTTTTAACCCTTCTACATAATAAAAATTTGAGATTAAAGTGTTTTCATTTAGCAATAGAGAACCTTTTCCTCTGATTTGAATTCTAGAGTTGTCTCTGAACTTTACATACCCCCCAACATAGTCTTCTAGATTTGTAAATTTTTATTTATTACGGGTCATGTGGTTTGAACAGCCACTATCTAGGACCCATAGGTCCTTCTTCTTAGAGTGAAAGGCAGTTTGAACAAGCAAAGTTTGTTCAATGTTGTTAACTGCTTTGGGTTTCAAAATTTTGATGGTTTTCACCTTTTTATTTTGCTGATCAGCATTGCATTGCTTTGCTGAATGACCCAAAGATTTGTAGGTAAAACATCTGATTTGTCTTGCAAAACCATGATTCTCCCTAAAACCAAATCTAGGTGTTCTAGTATTCACAAATCTGCAAGAATTTACTTTGTGACCAAATTTATTGCAGAAGTAACAGTACCCATAAAAGAGAGGGTAGGAGTTGTAAAATTTTCTGTTGCTTCTAAAAGGATGAATGTGATCCTTGACAAACTCAGAATGTTTGTGTTCAAGCTTTTTGTTTCCATCAACAGTATTGTTCTTCTCACTGTCATTTGAGCATTCACCTTTGACAAAGCCAATGCCAGTTTTGTCTTTGTTTAATTTCTGCTTGCTAAGCATGTCATTTAGTTTAAAAGTGCTTTCATACTTTTCGATATTCTTCCTGAGATCTAAAATCTCATGTTCAAGTTTATGAATCTCTTGGTCTTTAAGACTTATGTCAACTCTAAGGCAATCTTCAACTCTCTTGGATTCTTCAAGTTGAGTTTTTAGAGAAATTATCTCAAGATTAGTGAGCTGCTCTTTTGAGTTGTCTTGAACAGCATTCTGTTCTTGAGCATGCAATTGTTTCTTAAGTTTTCTTAGCTCTTTGAGAGCACATCTGAGTTCTCCTTCATAGTCCACTTCACCTTCTTCAGCATCATTGCTGTTTGTTTCATCTTGCTGAATGATTTCAGCCATGAAGAGATTTTCATCTTCTTCATCTAGAGAGTCATTAGATTCGGAATCTGTTTTGTTTTTATTGAACAAACTTTTCTTCTTTTTGAAGTTAAATTTTTGTTTGGGTCTGTAGACCTTTTTCTTGTCAAACTTCTCAGATTTCTCGTTCTCACTGTTTGTGTCACCATAGGGACACTTTGCAGCAAAGTGACCTATCTTGCCACAGTTAAAGCATTTGAAGGGAATCTTTCCCTTATACTTTCTAGAACCCTTTTTGAGTTTTCTTACAAAATGGGATTCTTTAGAATCAGAAAATTTTGATTTAGAAATCTCATCTCTTTCTTTCCTCTCAGCATTAAATGTTGCTTCTTTTGTAGAGGTGTTTTTTTTACTGATCCTCATTTCATAGGCAGTCAAAGTGCCTTGTAAACTGTCAAGGGTAAGCTGAGAAAAATGTTTTTTCTCTTCTAGAGTAGCTACTTTAGCTTCGAATTTAGTTGGCAAGGTTCTGATGACCTTGGTCACTACGTCAAACTCCTTGACTTCTTCTCCCAGACCCTTCATAGCATTTTATTTCATCAACTCTTAGAAAATAGTCAGCAACTTTGTCGTCGTCCCTCATTTTCAATTCTTCAAACTGATGTTTTAAAGTTAGGACTTTGGACTGTTTTACTTTTTCGTTTCCTTGATAGATAGTCTCAAGTTTAGTCCAAATTTCACTAGCAGAACTGTAGTGCATGACTTTGATGAAGAAATCTTTAGTCAGAGCACATAGAAAAGCATGCTTAGCTCTTGCATTAGTTTCATATCTCTTCTTTTCATCAGAAGTAGTTGGAAAAGTAGTTGGTACAATGTACCCAGTCAATACTATGCTCCAGACATCAAGGTCTATAGAAGTTAAGTAAGTCTCCATTCTGATTTTCCAGAATACATAATCAGTTCCATCAAATAATGGAGCTCTAGTCATGGGAGTTCCTTCATGAGCTTGAGACATTTTGAAAAGACTCCAAGTCCAAAATCAATCCAAGGATGGGAAGCCCTATCAGAGGACTCTAGGCTCTGATACCAATTGTTGGAGTGAAATTACACTAAGAGGGGGGGGGTGAATCAGTGTTTGAACCTTCTTAAACAAATTTAAACTGAAGCTAAAAAGAGACATACATATGTTCTCATTTTAATGATAGTGTTATTCATGTAATTGAATGCAATCATACAAATTGAAAATGAGTAATGTAACATTGCATTTTAAGCAGAAAAGTACTGAAGCAAAAGAGACACTGAGACACAAGATATGATGAGTGGAAAACCCTCTTGGGGTAGAAAAACCACTCCTAAACCTGCTACCTTTTTCAGGCTTTCATTTCAATAATTTATTTTGACAAAAGCCTCAAAGGCTAATTTCTGAGCACCAACTCAAGGAGCACCAACCCCTCTATTTAGAGACACCGATCTCTCTGTTTAGAGACACCAATCTCAAGGAGCACCAACCCCTTTCCTTATTTTCATAGAACATACAATAATACAGAGGATCTCTCTATTTCACTTGATTTTTGTCAAGTGCCTCTTGACAGACAAAACATAGAATTTTCAACAATCAGAATTGACTCTTCAGAATTCCATGCATTATCTAATCTCGATGCATGTTGAGGAAAATGCTATCTCTATTACAATACAATCTCATCAAACTATTTTTCATTCATACATCCTTTCTCTCTTTTTCACCCTTTTTGAATTTCAATGTTTTCCCATACAGAAAACTACCAATCTGAATACACACTGTGTTTTTCAAATTTTCAGCATCAAAACATAAATAGACTTCCAGAGCCCTTTATAGTAATGCCCCTATTTTATTGTATTTTTGATATTCTGACATCATTGAACCCTAAACCACTGGTTTTTCCTTTTTCAAAGAAGGACATTACTCTTCGGAAGAATTACAATTATTACTCAAAAAATTTACATGCCAGAAGGGTATTGTAAGGTTGTATCGAGGTTTCATAATAACTGTTAGGACAGATCTGATGTAACAGTGTTCACAAAGGAGAGATTCTTTCTTTCTGTTGAAGATAGGACAGAAATGACCAAGAATGGAAGAGTGACTGAGCATGTCTTCACCAGAAGCCTGCACATGCAGAGCTTACACAAAATGGTAAGAATACATCCTTTAAAGAATAGAATAATAACCATTTTACCCTAGTTGTAACAACAATGTAACCGAGAGGAAGTAATGATGCATATGTTAGCAGTTACCAACAAATCCAAGAGAAAAATGAAAAGGTTTGAAGCATTTGAGCTGACCCACAACTAGAAATTACAGACCTTTTTTTAAAATTGTCATGATGATCTTTAAAAGAATTGCAGTCATGCTTTTAAAATAAACATTTCAGCCTTTGCTCAAAATAACCTTGACTGTAAAGAGCCAATCTACAAACTAGTCTAGAGATAGGTACCTAACAATAGTGATGAAGATGCTGTCAAGAAATACATCACCAGATCTGCATGCAAGAGAAACGGCCAAAGCATCTTCCAAAAATGTGCCTTCACCCAGTTGTACGAAATGGCCACACAAAATGACCATTTTGATGATCTTCTAACAAATTCCATTCGCTATCCAAGAATAACCAACTTAGCAACATGCATTGTGAAACGGTCAAGAGAGAGATTCCATGGGGGCGACAAGATTAGGGTTTCAAACCCTTCGAGCAACAGTGAAAAGATTTTGTCCTAAACTTCCAAAAATAGTCGAAGCAAAAATCCATTTTCAAAAAATGATAATTTTTGGAGTTTGTGAAAGATGTGACATTTTATGCCTTACCGCACTACCACGGCTTCCATTTTTCCATCCTGCAATACAACGGTAACAAGCTTTCAGACCGCTAGCCGCTTCTACCGCGTTACTGTGGTGAGCTAATTAATAGCTCATAGTACAGTGGTAGCAGTCAGTCAAATCGTTGACTGTTTCCACCGTGTTACCGTGGTTTCCTCTCTGTCTACCTGCGGTATGGTAGTAGCAGTTTATTAACCACTAGCATCTTTCACCATGTTGCCGCAGTTAACCTTCAAGTTGCCTACGATATAGCAGTAGCAGTTAACTACTTGATAGCATCTTCCACCACGCTACCATGGTTAACATTATGACAGCCCATGGTATAGTGGTAACTGTCTGGCTTGTCGTTGGTGGTTACCACCGCGTTACCATGGCTTCCATCCTGACTGCCCACAGTATAGCGGTAACAATCTTGTTAGCCGCTGGCGGTTTACACCGCATTACCGTGGTTGCTTTCTTAGCAGTCTGCGATACCGCGGTAAGACTTTATATGTGTGGTCTTACCGAAAATAGAAAGATATGCCATGATGTCGGCTTTTAAGCTAAGTCAATATTGGACATTTTGACTTTGTAAAATCACATAGGAGATACGATTAATTCCTTTTAACCAATAATGATTTTTCATCATATTTAAATCCAATGCCATAAATTTTGCAATGTAGCATACTTTCCAAAGCTTTGTGATGTATAATAAAGGCTAATCTCATTAAGAGTTCAAACTTCCATTAGCACAAAAATGATCACCTTATTATTCTGAGAAACAAGCTGCACCATGTGAACCATTAACAATTTCAGGATGCAAGAGCCTGATCAAGCCATACTGTACCAACCTGTATAGAACACAACAAGCACTTGTAGTCTGCACATGAATCCAAGATATCAGAGCCACTAAAAATAGTATAATCAATGAAGTAAATGTGCCAACCAAAGTATGAATCAACTGAGAGGATAACCATCAAACCATCAAGATGCCAGATAACCATAAGATGACATCAAGGACAAAAAAGCATAAGAGGGATTCAATAACCTTTGCCTTGATTTCCTCAATTTCCACATAATGCACTTTGTGGGATGAAAGAAAATTAGGACATTGGACATTCAGTTTGAAACATAATCAAGAAAGTGTTTGTGGTAAAAAGAACCAAATCTAAGCAAGATAACAAACAATTGAACCACACATGTGCTTGGTCCCTTTTGAGTCATTTGGTTTTCATGCAAACATTGGTGTTTTGGTTTGAACCACTTTTAGGGAAAACATGTTCTTCATTAACTTGGTCTTATAAGAAAGTCCTCTTAGGGTCATCTATGATCAAGTCAAACACTTCATCCATCCAAACATTTATCAAAATTCCATTTCACCAACAAATTTTGGAACCTTGGAAAACATCATCTAGGCTAGACTTGTAGGAAAAATCAACATCATCTTGTTTGACTCAACACACTTAGTCAAATTATCAATCCTCTTGAGCGAATTTACCTATAGGATAACACAACTTCATAGGGTTTACAAGTTCATCATCAAAAAACAGCATTTTGGCTTAACACACTTAGCCAAATTATCATCTTGTGTACATGTTTTCTCTAGGATAACACAATTTCCTAGAGTTTACAAGTGCATTATCACTTTGTTTGAATTAACACACTTATTCAAACTATCATCTATCAAAATCAAATCAAACCAAGTCCTAAAGTCTAGCGTTGATCCAAAGTTCCTAAAAAGTTGAACCACCCATATCATTCACCCCTCTCATCCTTCATCTCATCATTGGTCCTAAACCCCTCAGAGGTCAACAAGGTCAAAACACAAGAGGAACATGGAATATAAAATTGATTCCTACATCATGAGTAATCCAAGTCAACCAAAATATCCAAGCCTTATGATGCCAATTGATTTTCAAAACTTGAATTTGTACAATCCATACATGGGATCATTATCTCCTACAAACCTCGATGGTACAAAAAATGTGAGTTTTCTCAATCTAAATTTTTGAACACCTTTCCCTTTGGTATATTTAAATAAAATTCAAAACTTACAAATCTATCAAAAAAATAATCAAGGCATGAGCCTTCCCCCTTTACCAGCCATCAATCAATCAAATCTGAGCAACACTCCAATCATAAAACAAAGCATCATAACAAATCCTCTAGTTGCGCCATGGCTATCACAAAAACATATGGCAACCATCCAAGAAACCCCAAAAATCAACACCATTCCCAATCCACCGCCACCACCACCAAAACACAACATGAAAAATTCATTCTCCATCATGTTGCAATCCGCTCGACAAGTCGCTCATCAAAAGGTGCTCTAAAACCAACAAGCTACACAAGCCGCTCAAGCCACACAAATTGTGCAAGCAGCACAAGCAATCCAACAAGCACAGGCTCAAGCTCAAGACCAACACCAAGCTCGACAGACGCAAGCACAATTCTGAGCACTATTGCAAGCAATCCATCAACAAGTAGCACAACAACAAGCCCCAAAAAAAGCTTTGTTGGAACAACAACAACATGACCAACAACGAGTGTTGTTGGCTCAAAAACAAATGCATGAATTACTCCCTCAGAAAAGCTTGCAACAAACTCGCACCACGATTTTTGAAAACAATAATCAAGATCTATCCATCGATGAACACTTTGAAGATGTTTCCACCTCATCTAATAATCAAATCAACTTACATCAAGAGCCATTTTTTAGTCATGATCAAGACCCCTCCAACAAAGATCTATTTCAAGGAGTGTTGATGTTATTTGATCCTATTGACATAAACCAATGATCGTGTTGAAAATGTCTCTACATCACCTAACGAGTTAGAGGACATATCTCAAGAATTTATTCCAAAGCATGATCAACATTTATCACCAAGGTTTAACAATGGTCCTTCCCAAGAAATACTGACATCCCTCGACCTTATGATTGTGGATAGTGAAGGAATCCTCCCTAATAAAAATGTCCAATAATCCCTTGTAGATAATCCATCATTTTAAATTAACCCATGTCAAGAACTTGATCCAAAGCATTTCAAAAGCAATTCTGAAATCATTTGAGATCAATAATTTGTATCTCCAAGCTACTACAATGATATAATGGACACTCTCCTATCTATACAAGATGATCATATCCGCATATCACATACTCCTCCATCTACCCATGGGATGCTTTCTTTGAATGGACCTGTAGATGATCTTCATTCAAAACAAGAGTCTCATACTCTTGATATCATTACCAACGAACAAGAGTCTCCTATTCTTAACATTTGTACGCATGATCAAGATATAGAGAAATCCCATGGAGACATAGTAGAAATAGGTCATGAAGAGGGATCCTAAAAAATTATTGAATCAGAAACATTCTATGAAATGAATCATGAGAAGACTTTTACAAGGATAGTGGATCATCAACACCTCTTGAAGAAGCATTAAAATTTGACATTTCACAAGATCAAGCCAAAGATATCAATCAGGTGGTTATCTCAAAGATAGAGGATCCTATCACTTATAAACTTGGATCACTTACCTTTCTTAGGGAAATCTACCTCATCAATAAGGAATTTTTCACTTTTGAAGATCCACCATAGAGTAGAGAAGGATTAGCATCTTGTTTCCAAGGTAAATCATATCCTATTGTAGATAAAAATTTTGAACAGATGAATTATCAAAGAAGAGGATTAGGCCTACATGAACAAGGTTTCATAGAACCAGCTCATATTGTTGGAAATCCTAAGCATCAAGGCCTTGGTTATTCAAAAATCAAGGGATATAAATAAATCAGAGATACCTCTATAAAATTGGGGGCAACTTTGTCTCAAGAAAACGTCAACATAGGGAGCACGGAGAATCCTTATGATGAAACCAATGCCAATACTACAACCCACCACATCATAAATCTTCATCGACCTATCACACAATTCATGAATCAGGACCAACTTCAAGAGAAAGACTTGAATCAGAGCATGAAAAATGTCATTAAAGAAAAAGAAGTACTTAAGCATAAAGGACAAATCAAATACAAGGGGATACCAAAGAATACAAAGAAATACTATCCCTATCAAACTCCATTAGTCAAAAAAACAATGGAGAAAAATTAAAAAGGGAAAATTATCCATCCAAGATGTCCACAAAGGAAAAAGCAGGCTTATCAAGTGACACACAAGGTATATCAAGCAGTTGGTCCTAATTCCATGCACACTTTTGTATCCATCCATCATTTCTCATCTTCCCAATTTTGGAGAGTCAAAGGTTACAAACTATCAACCAATCCATATTTTATTCCTAAACACACTCCATCTATGCCTCCACGCATGATATCCAATTCTCACATTGACCATGTGTTGGCAAAAACCCTTCATCATAAGGATTCAGAAAGCACTCGCACACAAAGATAAAGTTAACTCTAGTATCAACAAAGTAGATTAGGAATCTCAAAAGATGATTTCAAGTGCACGTATCTTGGCAAAGCAACTTATTCAAGAAGGATATCGATGGCACATTATGATAGAAGCATCAATGTCAACAGTACCAGGTGATTCAACATTGACTTAAAATCTCTCAGAAAATACAAAAAAATCAAAAAATATAAAAAACCAAAAAAATAATAATCAGAAAAAGGATTGAAAACAGTAAAGAAAAAAATTGTCCTCTAGTGAAAATTGCATGGGCGGCGCTTTGGACAATTACCATGATGAAAACCTAGCAAAAAGGCATCATGTGTATAATCAAGCATCTATGTGCGCCATTTAGGTGAAAGTATCTTATCACATCCATAATAAAGCCAACATTCCAGCCATATCATTCATTCATCCATGAACCATTTATCCAATCCATTTTTATCCATCTACATCCATACTCCATGTTATCTTGATCTTGGAAAATTTTGGTGCACACTTTATACCTGCTTATGGTAGGCATCTTGACATGGGTCATTTTCATTGATCCTATCCAATCCAACATTATTTGAGCCTTAAAGCGCTATCCAAATGAGCATCCTCTATTCGAACATCTTATTACAAAATAAACCTTTGCATCCTTTGAATTCTTACCATATCCATCCATCCACACACCTAGCCAAGAATCCACTTGTGACCTTCCATACATTGCTAGACACTAGGGGCAGATATTTACATCTTGCTTCAAGAATAAATATTGATATATATCCTCCAGCTTATGTGGTGATCCGAACATTGGCTAACATAAAATCAAATTGGTCAAATCATTCATGAGCCAAAAATCCAAATCACTATCCCATGGCATATTTTGACAGGAAGACATACCTTATAAGGCTTTATCTTTTGTCGAACATCAATCTGAACAATCAATATCAGTTGCATCTAATGTGTACTTCAATATCACATCAAATCATCAAAAAAAATTTGTTCCAAATCAAGCTTCATTAATCTTGATCAATCAAATCCAATCAATTATCACCTTGTTTGACTTAACACACTTAGTTAAATAACTTCTTGTGCATGAGTTTACTCTAGGATAACACAAATTCCTAGCGCTTACAAGTGCATTATCATCCTATTTGACTTAACACACTTACTCAAATTATCCAATCTATCATCAACTTGATTGACTTAGCACACTTAGTCAAACTATCCGCTCATGTACTATTTTACTCAAGGATAACACAACTTCCTAGAGTTTACGAGTGCATTATCACTTTTGTTTGACTTAACACACTTAGTAAAACTATCAATCCATCAATCTAATCAATCAAATCATAGCTTGGTTTTCAACAAAATCCCAAAATAGAGCACTGATATCATCACATATCCACATCCAAATCATCAAAATCAATCTCAAAAATCTAAAAACATCAGAAAAATATCAGAAGTCTTCAAAAAAATTCATCATTAAGTCTTTTCAGTTTGTCATCTTGTCGAACTACATCATCTTTGAGTTTGAACGTAGGCAAGGTTGATCTTTGATCATCCCCCGAGACATTTTAGGTCAATCCTTTAGGCTTCCATCTTAATGGAAATCTTTTTTCCCATCTATTTCACATTTAGGTCAGTCCTTAGGCGTACGTCACATTGGCAATATGTTTTCCCATTTGGTTGACAGTTTAGGTCAGTCCTTTAGGCGTCCATCGCAATAATTTGGCAATTTGTTTTCCCATCTATCTTATCATTGAGTCAAGTCTGTCATTAGTCAAACTATGTGGTCTCTACGTATATAATGTAGGCAAGGCTAATCTATAGATCAACTCCCGAGACCCCTAAGATAGGTCTTTTAGTTAGTCTCTTCATCATAAATCTCAAAAATACCAAAAAAAACCTCAAAATATCCGAAAAAATCTAAAAATGGTGCCTCCATTTCATCTCGCTTTCACCCGCGATTTTCATCACTCATAATAAAATCAATCATCACTATCACCCTTTATTGAGTCAATCAAAAACAAGTCTGGCAGGTTCAAAAGTGAACACCTAATCGTCAGAGTCTCAAAAGTCTAAGTCAGTAAGCAAGCAAGTTGGTCAACTCGGAATATCAATAGCTTATCATCCAATCAGTCCCATCAAAACCTTGATCACAACATGTCCTAAGATGAATCCTTCCCACAATGGACATAAGCATCAGGTACCCCACAACAGTTTATTCTTGGCTAGCGGTATGAAGAAAATTAGCTTGTTTGTTTGCTTTATTTGGTCTTTTCTTGGCTTATCTTATTTTGTGCTCATTCCAAGGACCTCTCAATGATGCCTAAACAAAACAGATTTAGAGAGAAAGGAATGGGGAAAAGATCATTATCTTTTTTATCTACTATTCTTGTGGGATACACTTGTAAAATAACTTAGTCATATGTATTTTGTTTGGTTTGTGGAGAGGATGTTTTAGATATCTTGTTGACCACATAGGAAAGCTTACTTTCCTATGTTTTGGCCTGAGATGTTTAGAATGTCTGAACTACATCCTGAAAAAAGTATGCATGCTAAGTGTGAACAAGAATACTCATATCTGATTGTCAAGTCAAATTCCATCACACTAGTTACAACACCATCCTGGTTCTTTATACCTTGATGCATCGTACCTATGTGTGTTATCAAACATAAAGTAATTGTCCCTTTGAAAATCCCAACTCCTGGTAAGAAAATCATCATCATTCATAACGTAGGCTTTTTGGATCCTCCTTCCATCCATCTTTTTCTTCTTATTCTTCTATCTTTATTAACATTTCTATCTAAAGTAGGTGTGAGATCTCAAAATATACACAAGGCTATCAAAGGTTGATTACTGTCTATACATCATCAAAATTGTCTACATCAAAGAATTATCTTTCGTCCTCTAATCAATAGAACCACTCCTCTCACATTTTATCACAATATCGATCAAAAAATTAGCATTTCCGCCTAATCTCTCGAGGGGGCTGTATACTAGCATAATCCTTCTATTGGGGCAACAGTGGGGCATTTGAAAAATGCTAAAAAAATTGAAATTTGATCACAACAGGTTATTCTTTGAATCAATGCAACAAGTACATTGCTTCAAAGAGGGGCAAAATGTAGACATATAAAATATACATGCACCTAATCCTAATCTTACTAACACCATTTCATCCTGAATCATCTCCTTTGCTATTCATTTAATCAAATAATATGTGTTTGATTAAATTCATCACTCATCTCCTAATAAAATAAATCAACTTTATCTAATTAAGTCATCATCTCTTGTTAATTAAATAAATCGATTTTATTTAATAAATCATTTTATTTAATAAATCATTTTATTTAATAAACCATTTTATTCAATAAATCATTTTATTTAATAAACCATTTTATTTAATAAATCATTTTATTTAATTAATCCCTAAAGTCATCTCATTTAAATTAAATAAATCTTGATTTGGTTTAAATCCAATATCATCCCTCTTTAATTAAATAAATCAAATCTTTATTTAATTAAGTCTTTAATAATTTTCCTCTCATTTTGATTTCAATCAATCCTAAAATCTAAGTCAAAATGGTCAAATCATCTAATCTCTCATCAAATTGATCAAATCTTGATTAAGTTAATCTCAATCACTAAAATCCTCTAGAGAATGCAACTTGCACAATAAATAAATTACTTTGATTTATTTAATTTCTTATTTTCTCTCAACAAGGAATAAGGAAGGAATATTCCCTCAAATTTGAATTCAAAATCCAAGTGGATGGGTACTTCCAACAAGGCATTCACTCCTCTTACATGTCCTTGTGCATTGAGCTAAGTGACATTAACTCCACTTCTTTCTCCCTCCAACATGTCACATTCAAATTTAAAATTTGAATCTCATAGAATTTATCATGCACATTGACCAAAATGTGCTCATTCCTCAACCATTCACATCTTAACAAATGGCACATAGTCATTGGATGTTGAATGATCCTACATTGCTCAATTCCACTCTCTCTTCCATTTGAGAAATCTATAAATGAGAGACTCTTCCTCTCATTCTATAATCCACAACTTGAGTAAACTTACTATACTCAACTTCATCCTCAAGCATATCTAGTTTCATCCATCTCATCAAATTCATAGCTAGTTTATTGCAGGTTTTCTCAAGAACTCATCTTGTTCTTCATCAAAAAAGTGGATCAATCTCCATCAAATCATCAAGATTCCAAAGAAGTTGGGAAAGGGACAATTTCTACATATCAATTGGCACCAACTCCCCCATGGGATCAAGAGTTTGCTTTGCTTTGATAGATTTTATTTAGTTTTTGCATTGTTCTTCATTTTAATTTCTATTTGAGAATTGTAAATGGATTTCATGGGGAATCCTTCTTTCATCTTGCATTTTTATCTAATAACATATTTGTTTGTTGTGTTTGTGCAGGTACGTAACTAGGGTTCACACTCTCCTATAAAGAGGATTTCTATAGAAACCAACAAATACTTCCTTTATTTATTCACTACCATGAATAAAATGATATTTTTCATAAGATAATTGTAGGTATCCTTTACTACCTTATCCTATCACCTTTCCAAGACATCGTGCCCTCCTTTTCCCTTATTATTCAGTGTTGTTTGTGCATTCAAACCTTTCCTCCTAGATAATTTGCATGAAATTTCAAGAGATTTGAACCAAATCCAAGTATTTCCCTACAAATGATTCATCATCAACCTTAGTTGTTTATAATACTAATCCTTTAATCCCTCCTTTTCATCCATATTTTGTCACCCAATTCTATTTTTTCTATTTAGATATATTTGCATCCTCTCTATGTGAATGAAAGTATTCTTTTGTTACCCTTTGAATTTACTATATATACTACATTTTAAAGGTTCTTTATAATTATGTTTCAACCTACAACAATAGTCACATTTGATACCCCAAAACCAAGTGTGTTCCCTCAATATGTTTCCCTCCTTTACTTGCCTTGTGTTCCCATCAACCCTAAAGCTTGAATATCAAATTTTAATAGTCATGGAGTGATTCAAAATTAATTTTAGTTCTTATTTCATTACTTTATATTATTTTACACTATGTTTTTTTTTGTATAGATCCATGCTTTAATACCCTTAAGAGGGTTGACTAAGGAAAATTCACTCCTTAGTTCCCCAATTTTTATAAGATCCCTATTAGGAGATATGTGCTAGAATTTCAATTTTTAAATACTTTTAAGAGATTGGGAGAAAGGTGTAGAAGGAAATCACCATTTAAATTTGTTTTGTAAGTGCCTATAAACTTTTAGGTCCCTATTTGATAAGAACTTAGCCACCATATTGGCCTTAAAAAGTACATCAATTGTCCTCTTGGATACTAATTATATATTTCATGCCCCACATTAGCTTAGATTGACTCCAAATTAACCAAAAAGTTTTAAAAAACTTATCCAAAATCCATCCCTACTAGTAAATAAGTATTTTTCTAGGTGGAATCATGTTGATTTTTTCTACTTGGTTGGTCTCCCACATTTGTCAGAAATAATATTTTTTTAATCCTTAAGGGGTTACATATAAATGGGTTTGATTGGTAGGGGTTAGAGAAAAACTCCCTTAGATAAGACCCCCATGGATGAAAAATCCATAATCTCGAATCAAACCCTTAATGGAGTATCCTCCATAAATATTGAAATGTTGAAAAAAAAGTTGATTTCACTTTTCCTTTTAGGAGATCAAATAAAGTTATTTGGAAAATTCCATTTTATGTGTATGCCTTTTTGAATAGAGATTGTCATTGATGGAAAAGGATTTCACTGTGTCAAGGGTGTAAGGATAATTGGTACATGAATTCTCATTATATTCCCCTTGCCATTTTGAGTTGTAGGGATTTGTAGAAATATATAAATTACTAGTTATAGTTTCAAAAGTGTGTGTGACTATTGTATGGTTGCAATATCATGCATTCATATATTCACTATGATAGAGGTAACTCAAAAATTTGTACCAATTTTTTTCATATCTATTCTCAAGGTAGAGATAGTTTTTCAGAAATACAATTTTGGGTAGCGTTTCTTGAAGAAATGCAGTTTGGATTTACAGTTTTAGAGGAGAGTATGTATACACTAGTTTTATCATATTTTGTAGTTTCCAGAGGATATGTTGAGCATACAAAGAGATTATAATGATAGAATTTTATTTGTTCATGTCTATCAATCAGTTGGTGTTTGAGACTTGTGTGGTAACAGCTAGTAGTGTGCAGAATCCAAATCTTGTGTGGTGTCGATAGGACCCCATTAAGGTTACTGTGGTAGTGCACAATAACATGTTCTTTTAGTGGATTTTATTTATTTATTTTGGATTGACCTGTTTCATGTTTCATATAATTAAAATCTATGTCCACCTCATGTCATCTTGGTTATTTGTGGACCCCCAGCTGACATAGAAGAAGTTTTAATGTAATGTCATGTATACATTCATCAGTCAGATGGATACACAATGGGATTTTTATGAAGTACAAAAGGTGAATATACAAGGAGACAATTGCGAATCTAAATTTATTCAATGTGAGTTGCATTTCAAAGTGTACTTCATTATCAAAGGATCATATGAGGTGTGGAAGAGTGTCTATAACTAGTACAAAAGTGTATGAGATGTCTTAGGCTACAATTTAAGATCCATAAGCCTTATCTATATAATACGATAGGACTGATGTTCTACCTATTGTACTGATTCAATTGGGGATTTTGTCTCCAATAGGTTGGTTCCTACAAAAATAATATGGGATTGGTGTCTCTGGTTTCATCTCCGATATTTTCATTTAAGTGAAGAATAAATTTGATCTACTGATTCACCCCCCTCTCAGTAGATTGTGTACCCTTCAATTGGTATCAGAGCCAAGTTCCTTTGAGGAAGCCTAATAACTTAAGGTAGTTTAGGGATGGAACACTCAATTGATCAGGAAGGATTCTCTATAAATATAGTGCCACTCTTTGATGGATCTAATTTTTCATTCTAGAAAGTTAAGATAGAATCCTACTTGATGGCTCTAGGACTTGATATATGGATGCTAGTGCTAGAGGGATATGAGATTCTTGAAAATTCTCCTAGGGATTAGATTGAAAAGAGGGCTTGAAAAATTAATACTAAGGAAAGGAATGCTACTTTATGTGGATTGACTAACTCTAAATTTTTGAAAGTGATGCAATGAAAAACCACAAAGGAAATATGGGGAAAATTGTATACCATCTATGAAGGTGATGAAAAATTCAAAGAGGCAAATTTTTGTAAACTCATAGATATTAGTTTGAAATCTTGAAGATGAAAGGAGATGAAAATATTGCCACATTCTTGATCTAGCTTGATGAACTATTCAAATCTATCTAAGGTCTTGGTGAGGAATTGAAAGAAAATAATGTTGTGAAAATAGGTAATCAGATCTCTTCCTAGAAGGTTTGATTCTAAAATCTCTACAATTCAAGAAGAAAAGGATCTAGATATTTTGAAGATGACTTAACTACATGGAATTCTAACTTCTTTTGAAATCAGATTTGAAAGTGAGGATTATATAAGAAAATTGGTTGCATTCAAAGTATTTAAGAAGCAAGTTGATCAAAGTTTTGATATTGGATCAAATCTGGAGGAACCCAATTTTATCAGAAAGCTACAAAGAGGTTTCAGTAAGTACAAAATAAAGTTAACTTTTAAGTGTTTCAATTATGGTGAAGTAGGGAATTTTATGGTTGTGTCCCCATAAGGATTCTAACAACGTTGAGCAAAAGCATGGCAAGAATTTTTTTTAGAGAAGGAATAATGGTCAGTGAGAGTTTCTACACTAATGAGGAGAGTTACTCTATTGATGAAGAAGACGATGATATCTCTCGAGATGAAAAATAAAAAAATTGTACTTGTAGCTTTTGAAACTACTGAGGAAGATGCAAAAGAGGATTCTGGAAATAATGAAGATGAAATATGTAGAATAATTGTTATATGTTGGAAAAGAGAATAAGAGACTGAAGAATAGAATTGAAAAAGAAGTGAAGGCTAAAGAAAAGGTATCTTTGGATCTAGAGAAAGTATAGAAGATGATTGTTGAATTCAAGACCTAGGAAAAAGAAGAAAAAAGGATTGAAGAGATTATAATCAAAAAAAAATTGTCAAGGGACAAGGATTGTGAGAAGCTTGAAGTAGAAGTTGTGATGATAAGAAAAGAGATTGAGAAAGTGAATTATAAGTTGTAGATGAAGTTTGGAAATATTACTCAGACACCAAATCAGATATTGGGATGTTTGAAATCTTTGCATGTCAAAACTAGAATTGGTTTTTATGATCAAAAGAACAAGGTGATAGAACATTTTGTGAAGCCTGGTAAAGAATGTTTAGAAGTTACTAGTTTTGGAAGTATAAATTCTAAAAGAGCTATTGCAAGTTATGGAAACAAGACAAAAAATGATGGTTGTATTCAAATTTGGAAGAAGAGAAAAAGATCTGGAAGACAGGGATACTACACCAAGTTCAATTATTCTTTTTCTGGTTACTATTTCAATTTCAATAATTTTGGCCATAAGGTTGTGGGCTATAGAAAAGTACCGATAATAAGAAATAAATTTGTTAGAAATAATGAATTTGCACCTCTATTCAGTTTTAATATCATTTTCTACAAATGTAACAATTTTGGAAACATTGCTAGGAATTACAAAAACAAATTTTTAAGTCATCCTCTATTGGAAACATGAAGGAAAGGATTAGAATATAGAATTCATGAATCAGATAAAATTTGGAAGAGAAAAAATTAGAGAAATCAATTATTGTTCATACTGCTCTACACACACAAAAAGAGAAGAATCTATGGACAATATACAACAGTTGCTCAAGACACATGATTGAAGATAAAATTAAGTTCATGAATTTCAAGGAAGTTCAAGGAGGTTTTGTGACTCATGGAAATAATTCTATTTCCAAAATCATTGGTAATGGTACTTTGAGTCTTTATGGTGGTAGGACAAAGACACATGATGTGTTGTATGTTTTTGAAAAGTTAAGCAGCATTTATAGGGCATTGTACCCTTCACAATGAGCCACTAGGGCCAAAAATAAACTAGACAAAATAGAAAACCAAAATAAAAATAAACAAAACATAGAAACAACCCAGAGGTAGCATAGCAACTGCAGAGCATCAACCGATAGATAGGCACAGGGAGCAACTAACTAGCATTGTCCCAATTTTTAATCAGGAGGTCCACTGCCTCATCACCCACCCATTCTTTGTTGTCCTGGTTGTTGTTACCCTCCAAATCCTCCTTTATAGCATTAGACAAGTTGCTTGTTACAAAGTAACCCAACTTCATGGTGAAGCGGGTTAGCCCTTGAAATCTTTTATCTAGAGTATCCATTCTTTTAACCACATCACATGAATCCACCCCAACATCCATAGTCCCCCGAACCTCACCAGGCTCATCCACCAAGGGATTGGGAGAGTGAGAGGCAGAGCCATCAACTAGAAGCTTGTTGTTCATCGGAGTAAAATGGGGCCCCTCCACAATGTCATCCTCTTCCTCTTCGGAATCTTCTTCCCTGTAATCTTTGCTGTCAGACTACTCCTCCTCAGAGTCTTCAATAATTAGCCTCTTCTTGCTGTTCTTGGCCAGCCTCCTGGATCTCCTCCTAGAATTTTCCCCACCAGTCAAATTTGTGTTTCCCACAACCATATCCCCTATGGAATCTTTCCTGATAGCATTCTTTCCCTTATAGTCCTTGGCCGTCGAGGTTGGAATGCATTTCTCCTTACCTTTTTTTGTCGAGGTATCCTTGTAGGCCAAGTTAGCCGAAGTGGCTTTAAGCTCATAGATTCCTTCCGCCGCACTGGCATGGGCCTTGCCCAACCCACCCTTAAGTTTTTTGGTGGTAATTTTGGCTTTAGGATTCCCCACATTGCCCGAATTAGGTTTCTGAGGGGGCTCTTAGACTCAGTCGGGGAAATGTGCACAGTTGAAAGGGGTTCAATGTTCTCAATGCAGACCGTCATGATGGCTTTGGGCAGATAGAGGGCAAGATGAAAGTGATACAGTCTTAGGATAAGCCCCTGATGGAGCGGGAGTGGCGGGGGATCACAGGGGTTGCGGCTGGCCGACTCTTTGCACTTTTCGAGGAACTAAAACATAATATTTTACATGTAATTCGGATGTTTGATAAATTTTATAAGCTTTCCTTTAGTGTTGAAGGTTGTGAAATCATAAATTCAAGAATTAGAGAATTTATTGTTGAAGGAAGCAGGATAGGTAGTGACATATATCATCTCAATGAGCTAAATGGATAAAATTGTCTTACTATGCAAACAAAATAAAGTTGGCTTTGAAATAGAAGTTTGGGAAATATTAATTTTGATGAAATTGTAAATATTAGCTTAGGAGGAATGGTCTAGGATATGCCAAAGATTAAAAACCCTCAATCTACTTGCTATAAACCATGTCATGAAGGAAAACAAATAAAAAATATATTTCTTCCTAAGGAGTATTCTACATCAAAACCATTACATTTGGTCTATACAGATCTCCATGGACTAATGCGGACAAAGAGTGTACAAGGAGACAAGTATTTTATGATGCTCATTGATGATTACACTAGAATTACTTGGAATATTTTTATAAAATAGAAGTCAAAAGAATTTGATAATATTAAGGCATTCAGGGCATTAGTAGAAAATGAAACAGGTAGAACAATCAAGGTTTTGAGGTGAAATAGAGGTGGAGAATTCACTTCTAACAAGTATGATTTTTTTTATGAAAATCATGGTATCTAGAGGAAAGTTTTTTCTCCTAGGACTCCTCAAAAAAATGGAGTTGTTGAAAGAAAGAACCAAACTATACAAGAGAAGGAAAGAACAATATTGTGTCAAGAACATATACCAAATATGTACTGAAGAGAAGCAATTAAAACTATGGTATATATCTTGAACAAAGTTTAGATCAAACACAAGACTAATAAAAATTCTATGAGTTATGGAGAGAAATAATTTCTTTATTTAGACATATGAGGATATTCAAAAGCAAATGCTACATCAAAAGGGATGAAGAAATTTTTGGTAAGTTTGATTCTAGATTTGATGAAGGTATTTTTCTTGTTTACTCTTTGAAAAGTATAGCATATAAATTTTATAATAAAAGAATGAAGAGGATTGTGGAAATTGAAAATGTGAGAGTTGATGAAGAAATTTAGTCTACTATTATTCTAGAAGTAGAAGATGATGAAGAACCAATTCAAAGCGGTGATGAAGATTCATAAGTTGTTACATAAAATCTAGCAAAATATGTTCAAAAGAATCACTTTGAAGACTAGATTATAAGAGATAAAGATAGTGGGGTTCAAACCCGCATGAGACTTGAGAAGGAAAATTCAAAAGTACATTTTTCTCTCCTATCCAAGATAGAGCCTAAGTCCTATAAAGAAACAAGAAAATAGAAAGGTTTGATAGTTGTCATGGAGGAAGAATTAAACCAAATCAAGAAAAGTGAAACTTGGGAACTGGTCCCAAGACCTAAAGGGTGGAATGTGATTGGAACGAAGTGGGTTTTTAGAAACAAGATAAATGAATAAGGTGAAGTGATCTAAAACAAGGCTAGAATTGTGTGTAAAGGATATGCTCAGGTTGAAGGTGTAGATTTTGAAGAAACATTTGCTTCGGTAACAGGACTAGAAGCAATCAAGATACTTTTAGCTCTTTCAAAATTCAATAATTTCAATGTATATTATATGGACGTTAAGTCAACATTTATGAATGGATAGCTAGAAGAAGAGGTCTACATTGAAAAACCAGAAGGGTTTCAATGTTCTGACAATCTAGATTATGTATGCAGATTGAAGAAGGATTTTTATAGACTCAAACAAGCCCCTAGAGCTTGGTATTCAAGATTGTATGGATACTTGTAGTAGCAAGGGTTCTAGAGGGGAAGTGTAGATAGTAATCTATACATAAAAACAAAAGGTGATAAACTATTGATAGTTATGGTTTATGTAGATGATATCATTTTTGGTGGTAGCAGTGATGGCATGTACAAGGTGTTTCAGAAGGAAATGCAAAGTGAGTTTGAAATGTTAATGCTATGTGGATTATCTTTCTTTCTTAGGTTGTAGATTGCACAATTAGACAAAGGCCTATTCATTTCCAATAACAAGTGCATAAAGGATATGCTAAGTAAGTTCAAGATGGAGGACTACAAACCGATGGGTACACCTATAGTTATAGGATGTAAGTTGAGTAAGGATGAAGAATATTCTCTGTTAGAACAAACCTTGTAAAAATATATGATTGGTAGCTTATTGTATGCCACATCTAGACCAAATATAATGGAGGCAGTCAGAATGGTAGCTAGATTTTAGGCAACACCTAAGGAAACCCATGTCAAATAATTCAATAGAATATTTAGATATCTGAAAGCTATAATGGATTTTGAACTATGGTATTTGTTGTGTAATTTCAGCACACATGCCCCACTGAAGCAAAGGACCCTCTTTTCTCGCTTTTATTTCTTGTGTGCTTGTCGTAGGGTCCTGAATTTATCCCCTTAAGGGATAGGTCTTTTGGTTTTGGTCTTTTTTTTCCCATGTTATTAATGTTTAGTTTGCATTTCTGATTCTCTTTGTAACATTTCAATGATGACTTTGCTCCTAGAAAATGGATCCACACATGAAATTTTGAAATTGATGCAAAATTGACTAAGTTCTGGCAAAATTTGGTAATTCTGAGGTAGCTTAGATTACCCAAACCTTACTTCGGTCGGGTAATCTGAGGTCCCTTGGATTACCCAAATCCAGCCACCCATCATATTTCTGAGCTTTCTTAAGTGTACATATTGGCATTAATTGCTCGCACTCGTGTGTTCCAGTGACCAATTTAGAAATAAATGCAATATTGAAAGGTCATTTTTTCACTCTACGTTTGTGTAAGTTTCAAATTGGGAAAGTTGTCTTCATCTTGCACTTGACTTGAGCTCTAACATCGTATTTTTCTTCTTCGAACGACCATTCTAGGGTTTGAAGGCATCCATTACTGGTTTGTCCCTGCATTTTTCTCCTTGTGTGCCTTTCAAATGTAGGGATTCTTTTCGTTGTTTTCATTTTAATCTTACTATGTATAAATTTGACTTGCTTTTAGATAATCTCATAAGGTATTTGAATATTGAATACTTTGGGGGGTGATTATTGAGTGCATCATTTTTATTTTTTGTATTTTCCCATGCATGTTCAAGGTTTGGTTATGCTTAATGTTGTTTTGAATGGGTTTTTGACCATATGATTTTGATCTCATTTTCTTTGATATTGTGCTCTGTTTCACCTAACTCGCATTTTTCATTCTTGGTGATTCATTTGAATTTTGAATGGGGGTGTCAGTTTGGAAAGGTGGGATGTCTTGTTTTGTTTAATAAACCTCAACAACTGCCCTATACTCTATGAGATGTTGGGATTTTATGATGTCACCTTTCTTTGTTGAGCCTATATTTGAAACCCTAGTTTTGGATATTTATATGACTGGTGAGAATGAGTGAATTCAAAAATTCTAAACTAGATTGTTTGATTTAAATTTACCAAGTGATGCCAACAATCCAATCTTGAGGAGATTTAGTATTTATCTTTTATCAATTTGAAAAATTAAGTTTCAACACTTAGAAAAGTCGCGAGCTCGAGCTTATTTCAGAAATTCTAAGGTAGCTCAGATTTTTTGAGCTCTAATCTACACGAAGAATCCAAGCCCTCTCGGATTATTTGAGTCCATCCCATGCATAAAATATTTACCTTCAGGAAGTGGGCACTTAGTTGAATTGTGAGTTTAATGCCCAATCGGTAAATCCAAGCAAGCTTTGATTACCTGAACGTTAGTTCACATGGGTAATTTGAGGTCCCTAGAAATACCCAAACCTTGCGAATGATTGATTCCCTATGTATGAAATCACTTGATCTTTGGGCAGGGAAAATTTGTGTTCAAGGTGAGAAATTCTTGTGCATGATTAATTGAGTTAATGAGTTTCACCCATGCTTGGTTCCACTTGAATTATGGTAAAATGTGGTCAATTTACTAGATGTAGAGAGTTAGAGCTTGCTCGAATTAGCCGAACCTTAGTCTGGTCAGAAAATATGAGCTTTCTCAGATTATCCGATCTTTCTCCTTATGTCTTGGATTTTAAGTGCCATTAATTAGTGAGTAAAATATGATGATTTGCTGGCATCTATTTGTGGATATCAATTCATTTGAGTGGGATTTACTTGCTTATCATTTTGGAATCTGATGAGGTTGCTTGCATTTACTGCCATTAAAATTTGAATTGTTATTAGCTTAAGTTTATGGTATTTATCATCTCATATTGATGCTTCAGAAAGTGAGAATATATTATTGGTTTCCATTTTTGGTGATTATGGTCCTTTCTCTAACAAATGCAGGCTGAGGTTAGTCCTGAAAAAAACACCAAGATAAAATTTTATCTAGTACAAGAAGAGGTCAGGAGAAGACAAGAAAGGATGAAATATGACTTCACGGGAATTTGGGCAGAGACCAAGATTGCTTCCGCATGGTCAAAGATTATAGATACCAATGTGGGCCATGTGGATTATGATGAATTCCAACAAAGGATGTATGGTAATGCACCTACCTAGTTTGCACAAGTGATCACTCATAGTCGCTTGGCATAGGCAATTGAATTCCCTCCAATAGTACTATGCCCAGATTTGGTTCTAGAATGTGCAAAACACTATGACTCCAGAACAAGGATCATAATTGGGCCACAAGGAAGGGTTATGGAAAACCTCACCGAGGAGTCCATTATATAGTTTTTTAACATTGCTTCACATCACCACCTAATTGAGGAGATAAACATCGGGGATGAAATTAAGTTTTATGATGAATATCCTAATAGGACTTTGGAGATCATGAACAATTCCTATATACTGAAGCCAAAGCCTCATTATTCTAAGTTGCCCAAGCAATTGCAGAGGAGCTATTTTAATATTGAGTACCATGATATTAGAACCCTCTTGGGCAAGGTAATGGGAGTAGAAGAATATCACATATTTCAGTCTTAGATCTTCTTCCCCATCACACAAATTGTGGAAAATAAACATTATCATTGGGCTAGAATCATAAGCAATAACCTGGATGCTCAATTGAGAAGTGTGTAAGAAATAGAAAAATTCACCATGACATCATATTTGGTATACATGTTAGCAAGAAAAACCAAATACAAGGGCTTGGGTTGCAAGGGAATGTTGGGAAATGATAGAATTTGGGATGTATACCCTCAATTACAATACAAGACATCCAATTATAAAAGGTAAAATGATGATTTCTTCATGTTTATTCCAAGGTTACTACAAAATTCCCTTCATGTCAGAATAATTGTTGATGCCATGGATTTAATTAGACAATATGGGTAGTGGTTCATCCAATTTCAAAAATTCACATACATCTGGGTGTAAGGATCTCTCATTGTCCCACTCAGATTACCACGATATCCAACAAACAAACTTCTAATGTTGGAATTGACAACGAAGATGATAGCCTTTGGGGAATTCTACAACAAATTATGAAAAAAAAGGGACTGGGAGAAAAAATTCCATTAAGGATTAGGACTCTAGTATCATGCCCTTCCATTAAAAGTGCTCAACACTTTGAGAAGGAGATGATGCAATTTTATTTTTATTCTCATACCAACAGGAATAGGTTTGACC
Organism: Sequoiadendron giganteum; assembly: GCA_007115665.2. NCBI lineage: Eukaryota > Viridiplantae > Streptophyta > Pinopsida > Cupressales > Cupressaceae > Sequoiadendron > Sequoiadendron giganteum. Next base: position 47,500,181 of record CM021106.1, read on the forward strand.
CCTATGCCAGGGCCATGAAGCAGGCCAATAGAACATTCAGGCATAAGGACCACATAGAAGACTATTGGGAAAATTGCAAGGACGAATTTGAAGTTCTCAGAAGAAGGTTCTCCTAGATGCCTCTCAAAATGATAAGGATGTACAAAATAATAGAATTGCCAGATCAAGTACAAGATGATGAGGTGGACCTGGTGCAAAAACAAGATTATGAACCATACAAAAATAAACCTTTGCCACAGATAAACTGGTCAGAGGGAGAACTAACAGATCTTGATTAGATAACTGATCCAGTCAAGAGATATTCAAGGAAATGGGTGAAGCTAAAGATGGAGGAGCTAGAAGCTGACGGAACCAAGTTCACATATGACTTGATGGGAGACATGGAATCTCATTCTAAAGGAGCAAGAGATGAAAATGATGATGTATCTGAGTCTTATGGAAGTGAAGAGCGGGAAGCTGATAAACTAGTATCAAACAAGAGGAGAACTAGGAGCCAAGCATAAGAAAAACATGAGAGAATCCATATCATAAAACCAAGAAGACTCCTCAAGTTTAGATAATTGCTACAGAAGATGAGACATCTCAACCAGTGAGTAAATGGAGGTCGGTTATAGAAAGACAAAAGGCAAAAAAAGTCAGAAAAGGAAATGAAAATATTGATGCTCCTTCCTCAGCTAAGGTCATATAGATAGACAGTTTTGGGGAAAAACCCCAATTATATGTAAGGAAAATTCCTCCCAAGCATAAGGCAGCTCCAAAAAAGGAAGTAAGAGAGAAGGTGTAGGATGAAGAGGTGCCTACTACTGACAACCAGGAAGAAGAAGTGAATACAGGGACTGATTATCTTCCTCAGAATGTACAAGCATCAGATGAGGATATCTAGGAGGATGGTAATATATCTAATGACCCTAAACATCATGAATCAGAGGATGATGAAGTCTCTACCCCTACTAATGAGGAATGGAAGTAGATGATGCAATAAAGGGAACAACTTGACCCTAATGCACATGGAAAAATATAGAATCTAAGGTCATTCAAGAAGAGCAAACTAAATCCCTAGAGAAGGAAGTAATTATTTAATAAGAAGGTCAGCTTGAAATGGAGAAGAATGTGGAAGAGATAGTTTATAGTCCACAAAAAGATAGGGGTGAGCAAGAAGCTCCTTATTTGGAGGTGAATGTAGAACAAACGGTTGTTCCAGAATGGCTTGAGAAAAGAGTAAGTAAGAAACCAATAATAGTACAAGAAGAGACCCCAAGTTGGGATAAATTATTGCAACAATGGGGGCAACCTAAGTAAAGGAAAAGAGCATGAACGGTTTCAAATATTTCCCGAGATGAATTTGATAACAGAGTTCACACCAATGCTTTTGATTTTCTTGAGCATACTTCACAATGTTTTTTAGACTGCAAGAAGGATGATGAATCTACTACTGAGAAATTGATGAAAATTCTGCAAATACCTAGAGACCAATTGGCCAAGTTAAATGTCTTATCTCCTAAAGAAATTGGAAAAGTGTAGGAGTGGATAGAAGTCTCAAATTACATGAAAGAACTCCTCACTAAAGTTTTGAAAAAGATAATGAAACTACACATAAATATGAAAGAGATATACAACAATTGTGTTAGTTTTCTAGAGATAATGACTGGAAGAAAGAAGTTTCTCAAGAAGAATATGAACATTAATAGGTTGCAGGCTTGGTGGCATGAAATTTATGCCCCTTCTGATAATGCTCCAATAGAAAAGGACCACCTGGAAGATGCGGTCATTTACATTTATAAGCTCGATAAATATCATGAATTGAAAATTGAATGGAATAAGGTGATGCCACAATATTTGGAAGAAATTAAAGGTCATAAGATAAAAATTAAATTTATTCCAGTCCCAAACCTAGCAAATGTGAAGGAAATATTGGAAAAGGTTGAGGAATTAACCAATAAATTAGAAGTTGACAAGGAGGGAGATGATAGCTAGGTCGTTGCCACCTAAGATTCACTTCAGATTATGCAAGGAGGGTGAATTTTAGTTACAAGATAATAATGGAGCATGTCAGAGGATCTTAAAGTTTCCTGGGGGCCCCACTTATAGGTTTTGAGATGTAAATTTTTCTTTATTCAAAAAAAATTTAAGTTAGCCTTGCATGGCTGACTAAATATAGTAAAATTTGAATGCATGGTCATCTTGGCTTTTTGGGCCCTAATTTTGGGTCACCTCTAGTTGTCTTGTCTATAAATTGAGGCTTTGGCTTCATTTTTGGGGGTTAGACATTGTTGCAATAGTTGTAGTAGGGGTAGAAGTTAGCATTTTCTGAGAGCAAGTGTTGAAACATTGAGAATACTAAATTGTTGCAGATTTGGGTGATTCAATACAAGAAAAGACATTGTGCTTTGGTAATTTTTCTTGCGTTGTTTCACTTTTTATGGTTTTGGTTACTCCATATCTTTAAAATTGTTTTAAAATTTATCAGTTGCATGTTAGATTTTAGATTTAGATGTGATGCAATGATGTTGTGGTTTAATATTTGAAGTGTTAGAGCGATCTTCGGTCCATACTTTTAGCATCTTGTTGCTGGTAGGTTGTTGTGTAAATTTAGCCTGGGCCTTGATTCTATATGATAATTTTGGCTGTGGGAGTTTATTCATTTCAATCATTGGATAAGGTTGATTTGTATGAATTCTTATGATTTGAAAATATTTTCATTCCTTAGATGATTGCACTACTTTGATACTGCAGGTTTAATCTGGGTTTAGCATAATTTAGTTTTGAAGAATTAGTCCACTTCAAGTGTTGAATCATTTGCATTATTGGTCTTAGGCTTAGCTTACTTTTTCAGAAAGTCTCTCTCGAACCCTTATCTCTTTTATCATTTCTTTAAATCTGGGTTGGTTTTAAGATTAAAAGCATCAAAAAACTACAAAATCTGATGAGTTTAGAGCTTCCAGTTGTAGTTTTGTAAGGCCCCTTGTGATTACCAGCATTTTCACATTTATCACTGAGTTGTTTTTGCATTATGAAGACCTGACATTAGAGACCTTGGGGTTATCTCTTGAGTCTTGTTGATAGAGATTTACATTTCAAGAGAGATAGGATGTCATATTATGTCTGAGTTGTTGTTGTGCAGAAAACACCATCAACAGATTGGCACTAGAAGGAGGGCCTAAATAAGAAAAGTTGGAGTGTTTCCTATCTGCAATTTCTCCTGAGAGATTTCAAAGAAGAACTAGATCTACACGAGGAGAATAAGATTTCCAGGAGTTACAAGCCCGTACGAGGTCAAGAAGGACCAGAAATAGGGAGGAATCCTCATCCACTCAGCCCTTTCCATATTCCCCACTATTTTCACCTACATCCAGCCATTCATCATTCGTTTCTGAAGCAGTTTCTGCTCAACAGCCTCAACCAATCATCAATCAACCACTACCACCTCCACCACATAAACCAATGGATTTCTTGGAAAATAAACCCTCACCTATGTCCTTTAATAACTACAATTTCATGCCATATAATCCTGAGAATTTTTTCTCTAAGTTCCATACCAATGACCCTAATAGGACAACCGAGGAGCTAATTAGGATTTTCTAGACTTTCCTTAGGGATAGAGGTATCAATCATGAAGATTTTGCATGCAATATTTTCACATATTTCCTAGGAGAAGATTCTCTTTACTGGTATAATCATTTTCCTACATGGTCTATACATAACTAGACTAAGTTGGAAACTACCTTTCTATAGAAATTTAAAATTCCCATCAGTTTCAATGAGTTATATATGTAGTTTACTAGGGTGAAAAGGGAAATTAATGATCTTATAGGATCATTCAATAACATATTCCACCATGCATACACTAGATTATAAGCTCCCAAAATTGTGGATGATTTTACTGCTTTGGAAGTTTACTATAAATCCCTTGATAGTATTACGTTCACCTTCCTTAAATGGAGACTAAACCCTCCCAATTCTTTACTTAATGCCTATATAGAGGCAGTAAAAGTCGTTACTAATTTGAAGAAACACTTCTCAAGACCCATGCTATCCTTAGGGCCTTTTACTCACCCTGAAAAAATCAATACAGTCAATCAAGCTTTGTTCAATAATACACCTATCATGAATCCAGTACCTCAGTTACCATGGTCCCACACCCAGGTCCTCCAGTAAATCAGGTCCCACCAATGTCGTTTATCCTTAAAAAAAGTGTCAATCAGCCCCTCAACTCACAACAGTCCAATTTCCCATCCTATCTACAAAATTCTAAAGTATTAAACCAATCCTCAAGCTCAAGGGTACCACCAGGATTTCATCAAAACAATTCAAGGAATGCACCATACAATAATCCTGACAAGGAGAGGCTGGATGAATTGACTGAACAAGTGAAGAAGCTAAAAATGGAAGTAACCTATCTAAGGAACTAGAATAGCCAAATCGAGGCTACTCAGAGGAATATGGAGTCCAATTATAATAGGGAAAATAGATATTCTACACAATCTGGGCAGAGGATTGATAGGGGATATTTAGGCAAACTAGGATTTGATAGGAGGCAACCTCCTAGGGAAAATAGAACATGGAATACAAGGTGAAATAATGGGGGTGTTCCCACCCTATTAGATCAACTCGCTAATTAGGAAAAAACTACAAGTGATGTGTATTTACCAGAGGAAGCATTGTCGGGATGTTGTAGACTTCACAAGACAAGCCAACATTCTAAGCTAGATTACCCTGAGTTCCAAACTGTTGCATCTATTTTATAATATGAATTCGAAAAAATTTCCAGCAATCAAGATTTGGTACCATCTGGTCCTTATGATTCCCCTGTGTTGGTGTTGAATCATGCTCCTTTCCCACAAAGTGAAGAAAATGAACCAGAGCTAGAGGTGGTTGAATCAGATGGTAAATAAGAACAAGTATGCAATGGAGAGAAAATTTCATAGTTGTTTCAAGAAGGTACTGAGAATGATAATGGTCCTTTGGATGAAGAAGAAATAGGTTTTGAATAATTTCATACATTCCAACAGCCCACAAGAAAATATGATCTAAGGAACAGGCCGAATGGAAGTTCGTAGGCTGGGGAACCATTTAATACTTCAATTCCTCCAAAAACTTTCACACCGCCCGATCCTCGCACTAGTAATAATCCATATTATCCTCATGTACCAAACCAGTATTTTCCGAAAGGAGGACAATCTGACCCGTCAAAAGGGAGGAATACTAAGGTAGGAAAAGAAAAATAGATGGATCATTCTAAGGAAACCCTTGGTGACATGAGCATAGAGCAGCTGGGATATTATGTTGCTGAAGAACTCAAGAAAATGAAGGTAAGTCTCCCAAATTTTGAATTATTAAGGGTTCTTGCTATTAGGAATTATGTCCTAGGAGCTTTTAAAGCCAAAGAAGTTCCCTAGGGTAGGGTAGCTAGTGAAGCAACTATAAGGAATTATGGTCTGCAACCACAAGGAGATCAAGGTCAGGGATAATTTAAGGACAAAAGGAGGGAAAAAGATAAAGGCCAACTTGCACAGACTGATAACCCTATGAGTTTATTTCAAGGAAAGATGAAGACACCTCCTTTTCTAATTTCTATTCACATCTTTAGGAAACACTTGCACAACTATCTCCTAGATTCAGGAGCCTCCACAAATGTCATGCCTTTTTTTTCATCTATCAAGCTTTAGGAATTATGCATGTTACCTCTCAACAAAAGGTTAACCAATTGGATAAGAAAGAAATGAATGTGGTAGGAGAATTGAATATGATTCCTATGCAAGTTGCGTATGATCCTAGGGTTCAACAGGTTATTAAAATTTAGGTGGCAGATATTCCTAATACATATGGTTTGATATTAGGCAAGGATTTTACTAAGGCACTAAATGGATATGTGTCAATTGATCACTCTCACATGTGGCTTCCCTGGAAAGGAGTGCCAAATTAGATCAGGATTGAAAGAGAACCAAGGATGAAGTATGTGATAACTGAATATCAGAATACTTTGAATGAGGTATTAGTATCATAAGTTGGTTTGGGGAATTATGTACTGGTAGCCCCTCCTCTAGAACCAGACACAAATGAAATATTTATGCTACATAGTGTACCTAAGGAGCTCACTTAGGATTCCAACAGTACCAAAGCATTGGTAGAGTCAATAGAAGAAGGTGAAGACCAAGAGGATAGTCAACTCGATTTGTTGGACAACTTCTAGGAGTTCATTCAAAAGTGCATAGTGGATAAAATTCAGCTCAGAAAGGATATGAATTTTGAAGAGTTGCTTCTTTCAAATTGGTGCAGGGTTCACAATGCATCCCATCCTAAACTAGAATTTTATTTATGCCAAACAACAGTGGAGAAAATAAAGAGCTGCATTAATCCACCTCACGCTATTAGGATTGATGTGCAGAGCATTCAAGATGAGCCTAAAGGTAAACAACCAATGCAAGACCAATTCCCTAGTTGTAGCAGAAGTAGTGTGGATAAATCAAAGAGGCTAGTTGTTGCTGGTTGTTGGACACTTAGATTTGATGGATCAATGTCAAAACAAGGAGCCAGAGTTGGGTTCAAGCTAATCAGTCCTAAAGGAAAAACGTTCTTCATTTCTCATAGGCTTTAGTTCCATTGCACCAATAATGTTATTGAGTATGAAGCCTTAACTCATGGATTATTGATGGAACTAAGGAAGAATGTCAAGATTCTGTAATTTTTTGGAGATTTCGAGTTAGAGGCTAGGTAGGTCAGAAAGCAGTATTATTTCCATGATCGAAGAATGACTAATTACAAACATAAGGTTTGGGATCTTATACAAGGGTTTGATGCCTTTAATATTCAACTGATACCTCAGAGTAAGAATCAGAATTTGATGCCTTGGCATAGGCAACTAGCACTTTGCAGCCCCTGTCACTTTAAGGTTTGAAGAAGTTCACCGTTGAGCTTACACCAGTCCCCTCAGTGCCTAATAATGTAACCAATTTTTAGGTGTTTGAGGATGATAAAAAAATTCTTGATTTTATCACAAGCTCTGATGTTTTCATTGCTCAGTTAAGTGATGAAGTAGAACCTTAGGAAGTAGAAATGGACCTTGAAGGATTCATTAACTTGAAAACCAATAAAATCCCAAGAGGGATGGTCCAACTAGAAAGGATCTTTTATATAGATAGGATAAAGGACCGGGAACAATAGAGGAAGAAGGATTCAATCAGTGATCAATGTTACAAGTATAACATGGGAAGCCCAAACAACACCAAGAATGTTTTCATTGGAAAGGTGTGTACCCTAGTAGAAAAGAGGGGAATAGTAGATGCACTTCATACATACCAAGATGTTATAGCCCGGATTTATGAAGACCTAAAGACATATGACACTTCAATCATTACACACACTATTCCTCTCAAACCAAATGCTAAGCTTTTCAGGCAGAGACAAAGAACGATTAATGATTTGCTTGAACCGCTCATTCAGAAGGAGGTATAGAAGTTATTATCTTCTCACATTATATTTCCAATTAGGAATTCTACCTGGGTTGCTAACTTGGTTCCAGTAAGTAAGAAAAATGGAGAGATTAGGTTTTGTGTCGATTTCAGAAATATCAACCATGCCTTTGACAAAGATAATTACCTGGTCCCATCATTGGATGAAGTATTGAAAATTGTTAATGGATCTCAAATGATTTCTTTCCTTGATGGGTACTCAGGATATAACTAGGTTATGGTACAGTACAAATATAGACACAAAACGTCTTTACCATAAGTGGAGTACTTTTTCTTACAGAAGGATGCCTTTCGAGTTGATCATCATTGGAGCAACCTTCCAGAGGGCCATGGATATTGTCTTCAAGGACATCATTGGTAAGTGTATCATTATCTACATGGATGATTTAACGGTATGCTCAAAGAAATGTGGTGATCATATTTTAGACTTGTGCAAAGTATTCCAAAGATGCAGAGAATTGGGTATCTCTCTCAACCCTAAGAAGTGTATCTTGGGAGTGACTGAGGAAAAATTGCTCATTCATGTTATTTCAGAGGAAGGTATATCTATTGATCCAGAGCAAATAGAATCTATACTAAAATTTCAACTTCTCGCCAAAAAGAAAGAGATGAAATCCTTCTTCGGAAAGATTGATTTTGTCAGGAAGTTCATTACTAGCTCCACAAAAATAGTCAAACCTTTGAATGCCATGTTGAAGAAAGATGCAAAATTTGAATGGAGTACTGAAGAAGAGGAGGCTTGAATAGAAATAAAGAGGGTAATAGTTGATGCCCCAGTATTTTTGATTCCTAACTATTCCAAACCTTTCTATATATATTCACTTGCATCTGATCATTCCTATGCAGGAATGTTGACTCCAAAATCTAACCAAGGAAGTGAGCATCCCATAGATTTCATGAGTGCTCCACTAAAATATGTAGAATTGAAATATCTTAGTGTAGAAAAGAAAGCTTATGCTTTTTTCAAGTGTGTGAGGAAGTTCAGACATTATATCCTAAGGAATAAGGTTTATGCCATAGTACATGACCCTGCAATCAAGCTCTTACTGATGCAAAATGAACTGGGAGAATGAAGAGAAAAATGGGTTACAATGTTGTAGGAGTATGACATCGAGATACAACCCATGAAACTTGTAAGATGGAATGGATTGAAAAAGAATATGGTTGAGATTGGTCCTGACATACATGCCAATAGTATCACCTACAAGATGTTTCCCCAGATGAATGCTACGATGACATTGCCTATTATTTGTTGAATCAAAAATGTCATGATCACATAAACTCAGTGCAAAGGAGGGTCTTAGTCTTAAAGAGTGATAGTTACATGTTGAAATGGGCTATCCTGTATAGGAAGAACCATGAATGAATTTATCTTCATTGTCTAGGGAAAGAAGAATTTATTTGAGTAATGATGGAATTCCATAACAAGTATGGCGCAGGCCATGGTTTTGAACTAGCTACTGCACATCATATTTTGAGAGTAGGATAATACTAGAAAACTTTGTTTAAGGATGCACATAACCATGTAAGAACTTTATATGTATGTCAAACTACAGAAAGCAAGGAGAAGCATGCAACACTTCCACTCTAGTCATTAATTAAGGTAAAACCATTTGTGCAGTGGGGGTTGGATTTTATTGGTCCAATTAACCCACCTTCCTTGGCAGGCCATAGGTATACCCTTACTATAACTAATTATTTTACTATGTGGATTGAAGCAATGGCTTGTAAGCAATGCACTTTTGAAGTGATAATAGATTTTCTTGAATAAGGTATTATCAATCACTTTGGTTGTCTTGTTGCTTTAGTTTGTGATAATGGTCCCACACTTTCTTCATTGAAGTTTTCTGGGCGGGCTTTTGATCACAAAATTATCATTAAGTTTTCTTCTAATTACTACCCACAAGGAAACGGTTTGGCTGAATCCACAAACAAGAACCTTTTGATAGTCATCTGCAAACTATTAGAGAGGAATCTTAAAGATTGGAATACCCAATTAATATTTTCTCTCTGGGAAGAATATAATCGACACAAAGCTTCCATAGGAACCTCTCCTTATCACCTTTTGTATGGTTTCAAACCTATGTTTCCCATCCAGCTGAAAATCCCCACCTTACAGTTCATTGATGATTACTATGATGAAGGGGATAGGCATGAGGCTCACCTAGTTGAACTGTTACACCTTGAGGAAAAGAGAGATGAAGCGTTAGAAAGCTTTGCCAAACACTAGGGTGTTGTTAAGAGATGGTTTAGTCAAAAATCCAAAGTTAAATCTTTTAGAATCTATGATATGGTTCTATACTGGGACAAGGTGCATGATAAAAAGGGTGAACACAGAAAATTTGATAAACTTTGACTTGGCCCTTTTCAAATTTCAGAGATATTGGGAGAGAATGCTTTTCGTCTAAAAACTCTCACTAGGTAGGATTTCCCGTTGCCTATCAATGGGAAATATTTGAAACATTACTTCATGTCTTGAGCTTCTTCTAGCTCTTCCCATGTAAATAGCTAGTTTAGGTGTTGGCTTCCTTTTTTTTCTTTGTCCATTTCTCAGTTTTGATTTTGGTGTGGGTTTGCTTCGATTTTGGTTTTTCTTTGTTTTGATTTTGGTTTTGGGGGTTTCCTTGTTCTCTTCTAAGCATGTTGCACTTGCACAAAAATCATTATGTTATATGGGATTATTTCAAGTATTTCCTTTGCAAACTCTAATCATCTTTCTGAGACGGTCTAGTAGAAATCCTTTATTCAATGGCGTATGTGTTGAATGCGAAAGTGAATGAGCCCTTGGATTAAGTAGTTCTAGAATGCGCTTGGATATGACATCTATATACACATCTTAAGAGTCTTGAAGTTTTTGTAGGATCCTTCTGAGGCCTAGTTAAGTGAAAAATATTATTTCTACTTCAATGCAACTATGGCTCTCAGCCCTGAGCGTGAACTTCATTGTTCATGGGTTGAAATGAAAAGAGAAAAGAAAATTAAAAGAAAAATAAAATAAAATAAAAAATTGAATATCAAATAATCAAATTCAACCTATTAGAAGTATCCAAATACCTCTAGTGGAGTTATGGACGTGTAGCTGGCAGTAGAGTTATGTTCAGCAGAATCACAACGATAACATCGTTGGGGCTATGGACACCTGGCTAGTAGCGAGGCTCCATCCAGGTTACTTTTGGAGTTATAATATTTATGTAGCTTAGCCTTGTTGACCTTGGTTCCTTGCATAAACTAAGGGAGGGGAATGAATACATATGCACACACTAGGATTCCAGCACATGAAGGTTTCGCTTGTCGGATGGCTTAGAAGCTTTGTCTATTAAATGACTTGATGCGAGGATCGAAACCAGAGTTATGGGTTCTTGATTCCAGTTTTTCATTGAAATGTGTTGGATCGTTTCCCCACTGGAGTCACCATTTATTGTGCATCAGCACACACACCCCGTTGAAGGCAAGGACCCTCTTTTCTCATTTTTCTTTCTTGTGTGTTTATCATAGGGTCCTAACATTGTCCCCTTAAAAGATAGGTCTTTTGGTTTTGGTCTTGTTTTTCCCATGTGCTTAACATTCAATTTTCATTTGTGATGATCTTTGCAACATTTAATGATGAATTTTCTCCTGGGAAATGGATCCAAGCTTGAAATTTTGAAATTGATGCAAAATTGACTAAGTTCTAGAAAAAATCATTAATTCCAATGTAGCTCAGATTACCCAAAACTTACTCCAGTAGGGTAATACGAGGTCCCTTGGATTACCCAAATCTGGCCACCCATCATATTTATGAGCTTTCTTAGGTTTACGTATCGGCATTAATTGCTCGCACTCGTGTGTTCCAGTGACCAATTTGGAAATAAATGCAATATTGAAAGGTCATGTTGTCACTCTTCCTTTGTGTGAGTTTCAAATTGGGAAAATTTCCTTCATCTTGCACTCGGATTGAGCTCTAACATCAGATTTATCTTCTTCAATGATCATTCTAGGGTTTGAAGGCATCCATTACTGGTCTTTCCCTGCATTTTTCTCCTTGTGCACCTTTCAAATGTATGGATTATTTTCATTGTTTTCATTTTGAGCTTACTTTGTATCAAGTTGACTTGATTTAAGAGAATCTCATAAGGTATTTTAATATTGAATAATTTGGGGGGTGAGTTTTGAGTGCATCATTTGTATTTTTTGTATTTTCCCACACACGTTCAAGGTTTGGTTATGCTTAATGTTGTTTTGAATGGGGTTTCGACAATATGCTTTCAATCTCATTTTCTTTGATATTGTGTTATGTTTCGCCTAACTCTGGTTTTCATTCTTGGTGATTCATTTGAATTTTGAATGGGGGTGTCAGTTTGAAAAGGTGGGACACCTTGTTTTTTTCTATAAACCT